>JAVVLW010001379.1:0-38000 GCA_034401795.1 Chaetoderma sp. LZ-2023a | reverse complement strand
GTATAGGCTATATTATATAGATTATAGGCGAGCCTTGATGGAGAAGTAAAATCTGTCAATCATCTAACATCCAGGTGTGTTTTGATTATATTGTGTTGACAAGCGCAACTGACCAGCAGACTGTTTGAATAGAGGGCTGGGACATTAAGCAGAGGTGTGAGACGTTACATAAAACTCTACATGGAACCACTATTTGAAGCTTAACCTCTGATCTTGAAGCTTGTTATCAGCATTACCAGACAACCACATAAAGGACAGTTGTTGACTATTTTGAAAATAGCTTGACTGTAAGCTGTTGCTCTTTAGGCAGCAATAAGCTTCCAGTTCAATTATTGCATTGTATGTAACACATCTTTTTCATATGATTCCTTGCAGATAGCTTGTTGTATAATGTATCTGATCTTTAGAGTACAAAGTGTGACTAGTTAAAAGTGTTATTATCAAAGTCAACTGCTTCATAGGAGTAGATAGAAATTGATTTCTTGTTCATTTTGTTTCATTGTTTACAATTACATATAACATGTATGAAGCTAGTATGCTTAAACCTTTTCAGTCTGTATATCTTGATGATATTTATTATGTAGATATTTGATAGTTTTGACTGTATTTGACCAAATACAAATACAAATATAAATATTATGTTTT
The DNA here is from genome assembly GCA_034401795.1 of Chaetoderma sp. LZ-2023a. NCBI lineage: Eukaryota > Metazoa > Mollusca > Caudofoveata > Chaetodermatida > Chaetodermatidae > Chaetoderma > Chaetoderma sp. LZ-2023a. The sequence goes on along the minus strand of JAVVLW010001379.1, from coordinate 37,355 downwards.
TTAAAATGGCAAACACAAAATTAGTGTATTTAAATACTAATACAAATATGTATTTGACCCCAGGCCTGTAATTAAGCTAGACATATTATTGGGTGTTTTTTTTAGAAATATCCTCTTGTACTGGATGTGAACAATTTCTGTAAGAAAACATTTTGGTCTAAAATTGTATCCATTCAATCAACCTTTCCAGCTTATCCATCCATCATATGACATCATAATCAACTATGCGACGTGTAAGGTCACATCAAAATCAATTAAGGCATGAATGACTCGATTTAGTCCGTCTTAAACGCTTAATAGTCCGACATTTTGTACGAATTGTATGTCTACTATTTAATAAACATTCTGTTGAATATTTTGAAACTAATTTGTTTTGAAATATTCAACAGCTAACCTGTATAGCTTTCTGGAAATTGATACTCAGGTAATTCAGGGATCAATCTATCCCAACACGAGCGATGTGTGGGTGGAGCATAGATAGAGATGGGCTGGGCATTGCTAAAACTGGAAGGTCCATTGTTAGAAAGACTCAATCATCACTGACGTCAATCATGTTGTCAGGGGAGATAAGTATGGGATGTGTTGAATATTTACAAAAACAATCTGTATTTTACGATCGTTCGTTTGTTATATAATATTTTGATAATGACCTGTTATGTGGTAGTGTACTAACACATTTTAATGTCTAAATGGCGATAATACCGTGTTATCTTTGTATTATTTATTCATTTTCTAACTTGCTTTGATGAAATAAAATATCAAACTGTTGAAATCCACCATAGTTTTCCCCAACAAAGGGTTAGTGGCCCTTGACCTCATGCCCTTTTGTTACCGAAAGCAAAGCTAATTTGGCCAGTTTGCCATGTTTTTGGGTGACCAAAATGTAGACAAGCCATTTAATGAAAACGTAGTTTTAGCACGATTTGGGTGTGGGTTGAATTCACGTAAGTTGTTGTAAACTGTACTCCAGAAGGAGGTGCCTCATGAAGTGGGGGGAACGTGCATGTAAAAGAAGAAGATGGTGGTCATAATTGGGGAGAGCAGAGTACTTGATAATTTAGCAACTAGATGTTACAAGATAATATAAGAACATTTATTTTAAGATTTTACCAGAACTAAAGCTTATTGAAAATCACTTCTATCATGTAATTTAGAATTACAATTTATAAATACATGGCCTACCGGTATTCTACATATTCGAACAGGTTGCCTAAGTTGCGCGTATTTACTGTTCTGAATCTCGCCAGTGAATGACCAAGCCAGCAGTGGCTGCTGTGCTTTTATATGACAATTTCCAGCCAGCGCAGGCAATACATGTAGATTATTTAAAGTAAATTTTTTTGGCAATCTAAATCTAAAATGGCATCTACATCTCTAGCTAGTTAAAGTGTCAATAAACTAACAAATACTCCCAGATTATTTGAAAAAGATGTCTATTATAAATATAAATTTAACTGTCTGCCTGTTGAATTTCTGCAGACTACATTTTCCATGTGGTTTAACTCTGGATATGCTGAACATTTTGAAAAGGAATTGGTTGAAAGTTGTTTGTGGCCAAGCCACCATCAACTTTCAGTCAAATTGTTTTCAAATATTCAGCAGGTCCAGAGTTAGAACTAGCCATTGAAATTATTATCTAGCGGCTCGCAGCAGTTAGACTGTTAAATGCACAACTTTTATTTGCTTTATATTACTAATATTTATCATTGAATCACAAAATACACGTAAACCCTGTTAGCCCATGTGAGCCCGATGATGTTGCCATAGCAACCATTCTTCTGGCATCTACTGTTAATCCATCAATGCCGTGTCAATGATCTTATGCCTCTTATTTTCTTTGTCTATCCTTCCTTAACCCTGTCTGCGACATAACACATAATATCAGTGAATGTGCATTTACAGAAATGTACAGGGAGGAAAGCTATATTGTAACACTTTAATGGTCAAGTCAGCCTAAAGACTTCAGCTGTGGACTTGAGAAATATATATTTGAAAATTAACCACTAGAATGAGTCGCTCAATTATTGAACGAGCCATTCAATTGAAAAATTTTCAAAAATAGGTTTCTCTTGGGCATGTTGGCTGGCAAATTGACGAGGCAAAATAACACACTGACTAGGCAAATTTGGTCTATTTTCTTCATCAAGCTTGGTCATCGTGTGGTTAGACACCTTAGCCATGATACTATTGGCTTTGTACCATTTCAGTGGGAAGTTTTCCAAATTTTATTTTCTTTCTACATGTAGATTGACAGTTGTCTGATGTAGACTTGTTGGCATGCTAGGTCCTGTAAACGTACATTTTCTTTAGTGTTGTGATACATGCTACTTGTGTTATTATGAGCACAGGACATATTATGTACTAGCCATCTGTTGCTTATTTCAGCTCCAAAGTGAAAGAGTTTCATGATCTGAAAGGTCGTAGCTGGGCCTACAATGATGATATCTCTCTCAGTGGTAATCTCAGAGCACTAGCTGAATTAAAGAAGATGGGATTCAATTCGAGTTTCTTTGGAAACTACCTACAATCAGGTAAAATAGTAATGACGTTTTAATTGATGTTGTGATCGCCATTTGAATTCGGACATTACCTGAGTTATTGAAGTGCAGCATTTTTCATTTTGTTAGTTACTATGTGACCATGACTGTTATTAGCTCACCTGGGAAATTGTCAATAACGCATCACCACCTTAACTGCTTGGTTATTTTAGCCGAATTTGTTTTGAAAAATCCTAGATTTTTAATGCAAAATGTACCGATAATTGTCCAAACGCATCTCCTCCTTAGCCGCCTGGTGGATTTGAACCAAATTTGGCTAGAATAACCCTCTCATGATATGCTCCGGAACTTGTGTTCAAAATTTTGATTGGTAAGTTTTTTGGGTAAAATCTTAGATTTTATGAAAAATTTACTGGAAATTGTCAAAACGCATCCTACTTAACCACTTGGTGGATTTTAAACAAGTTTGATCTTATGGTGGTAGGCTCTAGAACCTCTATTCAGAATTTTAATGGGTTGATTGTTTTTTTGGCGCCCCTTATTGACTTTATGGAAAATTTTCTTGAACCATTTAAAATGCTACTCCTTAAACAATGTCCTGATTTCAACAAACTTTGGTGGCACTATCTTATTTGGTGTCCATCTTGGATTCTCTGAAAATTATCCAGAAATCTTTTTAAATGTATCTCTTCCTAAACCATCTTGTCAGATTTTAACCAAATTTGCCTGTTGGTAGAATGTTTATTCAACATCTTGATTGGTACATTTTTGTTGACCATCTTGGGTTTTCTGAAAAATTTCTGTAATTGCTTAAAACGCTACTTAATCAATGGCCAAATTCCACTGATACTTGGGTCGGACGATCCTGTGGCAGTAGGCTTCAACATGTCAAACAAAAATCTTGATTGGTGAATTCTTTGGTGGCCATCTTGGATTGTTTGAAAATTATCCATGAGGTCTATCCTTGGGCCTCTTGTTGCGATATTCAGTCATAATTTGCAACCATTTTCATGCTACCTTTGACATTACTAATCAAAATTCCTGTATGTATCAAAAATGCCACCTTTAACGTTTCTCATGTAATATTACAGAAGCATTTAGTTTCGTGTGGTGCATGGGTAGTGTCTGTGATGCACTGCATTATAATTGTCCCCTGACGGCCGTCGATGGGACACTAGTAATAGGCGGCGTCCGTGTGTGTGTCCGACCGTCCATCCGTCACACTTTAGGTTTCCACTCGATAACTTTAGTTAGCCTGCATGGATTTATTTCAAGTTGGGTATAGCGATTCCTTATGATGAGGCCTCGGTGGGGATTGCATTTCAGCGACGAGCGTCCAGATGTGATAGAATTACCCCCCTTGAATGACATAGAATTCAAGCAAAATTTGGTTTCCGTTCAGTACCTTTAGCTAGCCTGCATGGATTTATTTCAAATTTGGTATAGTGATTCCTTAGACGAGGCCTCGGTGGGGATTGCGTTTCAGTGACGCACGTCCAGATGTGATGGAGTTACCCCCCTTGAATGACATAGAATTCAAGGAAAATTTGGTTTCCTTTAAATACCTTTAGCTAGCCTGCATGGATTTGTATCAAATTTGGTATAGTGATTCCTTATGACGAGGCCTCGGTGGGGATTGCTGTTCAGTGACGCGTGTCCAGATCTGATGGAGTTGTCCCCCTTGAATGACATAGAATTCAAGGAAAATTTGGTTTCCTTTAAATACCTTTAGCTAGTCTGCATGGATTTATTTCAAATTTGGTATAGTGATTCCTTATGGCGAGGCCTCAGTGGGGATTGCGTTTCAGCGATGTGCGTCTAGATGTAATCCCCCTTGAATGACATAGAATTCAAGGAAAATTTGGTTTCCGCTCAATAACTTTACATAGTCTGCATGGATTTATTTCAGATTTGGCATACTCATTCCTTGTTGCTAGTCCTCGGTGGGGATTGCATTTCAGAGACATGTGTCTAGGCGCAACAGAGTTGTCCCCCTTAAATAATGACCAAATTTGTCAGAAAAACTTGGTTTCCACTTGAAAACTTTAACTACATGTGCCTGCGTGTGTAATTTGTCAAACACTCATCCTTTACATATGTTGTAGTGTTGTAGCCACCATAGATTCACATGCATATACACACACACAATTTTGTAAAGGCAGGAATCTCACAAATTTGTTCTACTAACAACACCCGTCGGGGGACATGTGATCAGTACTGATATTATTATTATTATTATTATTATTATTATTATTATTATTATTATTATTATTATTAGGCTCTCATTTGAAGTCCCTTGAAATGATTCTGGAGAGAAAAGTGGATGCTGCATCAATTGATTCTAATACACTGCAGACATATCTACGTCAGCACCCTGAGCATAAGGATAAGCTTAGCGTTCTTGTATCATTAGGGCCTCTGCCGATATATCCTGTTGTCTTCAATAAACGATTACCTGGTAACTATTCATGAATAGACGTGCCCAGCAGATACAGCAAATATTGTTGTACTGTAAAGAACAATTATGTTGACTATTTTGAAAGTAATTTGATTGGAAGTCATTGGCACCTACATCGCTTATGATAAAAATTACTTCCTGTGAAATTATTTACATAACAGCCAATTTTCCTGCTTGGTTGCTTAGAAATTAAGATGTCGGGAACATTGCTGTTGAACGCTTTACCCATTTGTGTAATGGAGAAATCTAGCTTTAGCTATGCCCTGCCTATCTCTAACTAAGCACCTTGCCCATGTTGGGATTGATTGATCCCTGCACTCTGAATCTCAATTTCCAGTGAACTATACAGGTAACTTGCTGAATATTTTGAAACTAACCTGATGGGTGCTGTTGCTGACTATGGCAGCAGCAGTGCCCTGTCAAATTAGGTTTAAAATATTCAACATCATGTTTATTAAATAGTAAAGATTCATTCATGATGTAATTTATTATGACATCAGCCTATGCGTCACGTAGTTGATTATGACATTTTCATGAAAGAAATTTCTTCTGACATGCTATATTTATATAAAATTTACTAAATGTTCAAACCCTCCTGATTATTTTGACAGAAATGCTCCCTGACGCAGGTATGAATTTTAGGCAAATTGGTATCCAACAATTGTGACATACATTACTTTCTCTCGATATATTGACCAAATCTTACAAAGCCATCTATATCACAATCATACCTAGCTCGTTAGTTTTTAGCTCACCTGGACTGAAAGACCAAGTGAGCTTGTGCCGTGGCTGTCGCCAGTCCGTGAAATTGCTTCTCCTTAACGGTTTGAGTGATTTCAACCAAATTTGACTGGGAGGATCCTATGCTGGTACCCTCTAGACGTTTTTTCTGAATTTTGAATTGTCAATTTTTGTTGGTCAAAACCTTAGATGTTATGAAAAATTTCCTGGAAATAGTCCCAATGCCACTCCTCCATAGCTGCTTGCCATATTTCAACCAAATTTTACTAGATGGATTCTACGGTCATAGGTTCTAGAACTTCTATTCAGAATTTTGATTGATCAATTTTTGGGTGTGAAAATCTTAGATTTTATGAAAAATCTACTGGAAATGGTTAAAATGTTACTCCTCCGTAGCTCCTTGATATGTTTCAACCAAATTTGACTAGATGGATTCTATGGCGGTAGGCTCTAGATCCTCGATTCAGAATTTTGATTGATCAATTTTTTGGATGAAAATCTTAGATTTTATTTTAAAATCTACCTGAAATGGTCAAAATGCTACTCCTCCTTAGCTTCCTGAGATATTTCAACCAAACTGGACTAGATGGATTCTATGGTGGTAGGCTCTAGAACATGTATTCAGAATTTTGAATGATTAATTTTTTGGGTCAAAATCTTAGATTTTGTAAAGAAAATTACCAAAGATCCTCAAAATGCTACTCATCATTAACAGATTTCCACCTAGTTTGGCTGGAAGGACCCTATGGGTGTAGGTTTCAGAACGTCTATACAGATCTTTTATTGATAATTTTTTGTGTGAAAATCTTGAATTTTACGAAAATTTACTGGATATCGCTTAAAACGCTCATTAACTGCTTGGGCGATTTCACCCAGACTTGGATGGAAGGACCCTATGGTTTCAGATCCAATATGCAGAATTTTGATTGGTCAATTTTCGGGTATTCAGTTTTGGTAAATCAGTTAAAAGCCTACATCTCATTAACCGCTTGGCAGATTTCAATCAATCTCAGCTGGAAGACCCTAGGTGGGTATATACAGAATTTTGACTGATCAATTCATTTGGTGGCTTTGGATTTTCCAAAAATTATCCATGTCTTTAAATGCAAATGGTTCAAATGCTAATGGTCCAGGTGAGTGCCACAGGCTCTTGGGCCTCTTGTTTTTATCTGCTTAGATTTATATTAGTATAACTTTTCCGTACACAATATATACTCTGTGTTATTAGCTGGTCAGTGTTTCCACTGACATTACTATATATGTATTATATGTGTTTTCAGATAGTGTGAAGGAGAAGATTACAGCAGCCTTGCTTGAAATGAACAAGATCCCTAAATGGCAGCATATTCTTGAAGAGCATTATGTCAATGGTTATGTCCCCACAGACATGTCTCTTTATGACCTGGAGGTGGAACTACAGGGTTTGGTAAAAGGGCTCAAAATGACCAATGCATACTACTAACATGTATGGAATGAGCTGAGTTCAGCATGTAAAGTTATTACTTATGCTTCTGACACCACTTCATTCAAGTAATTTTTGTCGAACCCGCACCCTGCTCCTCCATCATGTCCATAGTGCCAAGCATTGTCCTAGCCAACACTGACCCGCTTCCACTCGGCTCTGCATAATACTACCTTTTGTGACCTGCCATGCACTACTTTATCCTAGCACATCTTCAGTCTTTGTCTACTTCCTCATTTGTTGCCTAGTTTATACTATATCATACACTATTTTATCTTATCCAACCCTATCCATATAAGACCATATCTCACATTGCACAGAACCAGAACTTCTACGACCTTGTCGTGTCCTTTTCTATCTGATTATTGGCTTTAATTACAGGAAGTGGATGGAGTAGAAATGTAAGCTGTATCTTTCTAGTCAAGCTAATTGGTGCATCTATGTAATTGTTTTTTTAAATCCTTGTTTTATAAATGTATGCCAGCGCTTACGTGGTCTAACTGCAATTAATCCTTTAATGGTCAAAATTGATTCAGAAAATTTTAGTTTTTGCTTAATAACTGTCGATTAACAGGCCAAGATAGGACTATTTTTGACAATTTACCTCTGAATGACTGCCGGGTATCCTTAAAACCATTGCATCTTCCGTTTTTTGGTCGATTGGCCATTGAATGGTTAAGCACATGAAATTTAGGTCAGTATTATTAGTTACACCAGTATTTTGCCGGGGGAGGGGGGGGGGTTTACAGGCTGTTACCACACGTGCAAGCGTTGTATTTCCCGAGCGCAGCAACAAAGATATTTGTTTGTGCATGTGGTAACAGCCTGTACCTTGGCAAGACATGGGAGTAACAAATTTATTAGCCCTCAGACATCGGCGAGAGAGTAAGAAGGAGAGCGAGAGAGAGAGAGATTTTATCTTAACTTAAACATTTTCAACACCTATGATGTCAACTTAAACATTTTCAACACCTATTTCCAGAATGCATCAACACTTATGACGTCATGACTGTCGTCATTGGCTATTGTTGCATCAAAATTAATCTGCGCATTAAGACTAAAACACGATGTTCGCGCGGGGTATACCATGTAGTATTGCCCTCGCATGAGGGAAATACCAGATCATACATCACTGATGTTAACCAGTCAAATAAGAGCATATGGTCATGTGACATTACTGAGGGGTAATAATATTAGTTACACCAGTGTTTTGGCGGGGGTGCAGGCTATTACCAGATGCACAAACGTTGTATAAATACATTTTATATTTCCACGAGCATAGCGATGCAAATATAATTGTTTGCACATGTGGTAACAGCCTGTACTCCCACCAAAACATGAGTGTAGCGAATTTATTACCTATTGGACTTCAGCGACAGAGTGAGAAAGAGAGATTTTATCTTAGCATAAATATTGCCTATTTTCAGAATACATCAACACTTGTGACGTCATTTTCAGAATACATCAACACTTATGCCACACTTATGACATCATTTTCAGATTACATCAACACTTATGACGCCATTTTCAGAATACATCACCACTTATGACATCATTTTCAGAATCCATCAAGACATGACATCATTTTCAGAATACATCAACACTTATGACGCCATTTTCAGAATACATCAAGACATGACATCATTTTCAGAATACATCAACTTATGACATGATGACCATCATCATTGAATAGTGTTACGTCATAATTAATCTACGCATTAAAATTAAAACACATTCATGTGGGGTTTACCGTGTATTATTGCCCTCGAGAGAAATACCAGATCATACATCCCTGATCTTAACATATCAAATAACAGTATTTGGTCGTGTGTCATTACTGAGAGGTAATAATATTTGTTACACCAGTGTTTTGATGGGGTTAGAGACTGTTACCACATGCGCAAACGTATCTCCCGAGCGTAGCGAAGGGGATACATTTTATAATATAATTGTTTGCGCGTGTGGTAACAGCCTGTACCCCCGTCAAAACACTGGTGTAACAAATTTATTACCCCTCAGACGTCGAAGATAGAGATTTTATCATAACGTGACAATATGATTAGATAAGCAATTCTTGAATTAGACATCTCTAGGCTAGTTCTGCATGAGTGAAATTGACACTTTGCCTTGGCTGTACGCCAAAAACGGCGTTTGATCGTGTTCACGCTAGAGAGTTAATCCGGAATAACATCATACTTCGGTATGGGCTTACCATAAACTAATTACTTCTACAATTAATTCTATAAGTAATCCATTTCACATCGGTATGTTTTTTTCCGTTTGTAACACGCCCGTCACGCGGATCATTATTATCACATCACGAAGAAATGTACACGATTGCGATCGATAATTAACTCGCCGTTTTTGTGGCTATGATTAATTTGTCGAGTAATGCGTTCGCTATTCGACTACAAGTGTTTTGCAGGATATACAGCCTTGCTGCAGCAACAGGTCCCGTGAAATTAGTTTCAAAATATGCAACAAAGTTCCTGTATAGTTGTCTTGAAATTGAGTCACTTGAAATTTTGAAATTCAACAATTCCAAAGCGGGCGCGTATCCGCCATTTTAACAACATGCATATTATTATAATGAGCTTTATGGTTAGCTGCGCAGTAAAACTAAAACATGTTTTTCGCGCGTGGGATACCGTGTGATATTTCCCTCATGTGAGGGAAATACCAGATCATCCATCCCTTATCTTAACCAATCAAATAACAGCATTTGGTCATGTGACATTACTGAGGGGTAATAAGATGTCACCTATCTTCTAAATCATACATGATACATGTCAATATGCCATGACCCCTAGTAAGTGAAGAGAATGTTTTATCAATTTACACTTATGCCTTGAGTAGATAAACTGGTGGTCAGTGTGAGGTAACTTCCAATATCTACATGTTATGCATTGTCTTAATGTCAGATCAATATTAATAAATATATGGATGATATGTCATATAGATCGCAAGCAGATATGCAGCATTAATTCCAACTGTTCTATTTACAGTAACCTGATAATAAATTGTTAAAATTTTGCTTTTATTTTTAAACAACTGTTTTTATGACTCAGTATTCTGTACATTATATTCAATTGTAAATATTTTTAATGCAGCTACTTTGTTAGTCTGCTGAGCTATAGCGATAAATCCCGTCATCAGCAATAACGCTTCGGTTTGATGTTTCTTCACATTGGGGTCAGCAACAACGTTATCAAATTCTTAGGATAATCAATGCTGAGCTGTCAATTTCATTAGATAATAAATGTAAGTACAACACGACCCTCAACCCTCGTTTTTGTCAAATATAGGTTGCTTTAATTTCATTGAGGAACATACTGCCAGTAGAAGAATAAGTTTCTAGCTAAATTGCCATACATTTCAGCTCCGCCCATTTTATATGCGCATTTCAATCAATTTTAACACTGAACCATGACATTTCTGAATCTCAATTTCAACTTAAGTGTACAGATAAGCTGTTGAATATTTTGAAACTAATTTGATGGGGAGCTGTTACTGCATATGACCTAATCAAATTAGTTTCAAAATATTCAAAGGAATGTTTATTAAATATAAATTCACCAAATACACGCAATTCGGATGGTATACTTTGGAAATTTAATTTAGTTCTGTTAAATGTTATGATTGGTAATGAGTTAAAGTATCAGTGTATATTTGTAATGTCAAGAGGTAGTGTCCTCAATTATATCTGTTTTCATGATCTCAGTTATGTTAGTGTTATTGTGAATAAACTGTAAAACCAGTCTAATGTTTCAATGGTCAAGGAAATTTATATTTCTTATTAGTAAATATGCACTTGCAGGCACTATAGACAAGGGTTCTCTTATTATAATGGATCAATCCAGTTTTAGCCATGCTCCGTCCATCCGTAGCTAAGCTCCACCCTCGCTTTGCCCATTTGGATGGATCGAACACTGAACTCCATTAATCTCAATTTCCAGAAAACCATGACAGCAACAACACCCAGTAAAATTAGTTTCAAAGTATTCAACAGAATGTTTAATAAATGGTAAAGACCTACAATTCATACAACTTGTCGGACTATTGAGCATTTATGAAGGACTTAGATATGCCATTCATGACATATTTGATGACGTCGGCCTATCTATGACGTGTTTGATTATAACCTCATATATTTGACTGATAGACTGGATTCCTCTCTTGACAAAAGTTGGTGGTCTTTTAAGCACTTGCTTTAAATCTGCTCTAGTTGTATTAAGATTTTCTGTTAAATTATCTACAATTTCCTGTGTATTGTGTTATCAGTTTATAAAACGCTTCTGACAATGTTCTATGCCCTGTGACAGGTTACATGTCTGGATAGGTCATTTCCAGTGCTGATATGGCCTTGTGAACCATTGACTTTGAAATATGATTTGCATGGCAAAATAATGAACGTTCATTGTTGGCTAAATATAATGATTTTAACTTTTTTATTTACAAATAATTATCACAGCTAAATTTGGTGTAGTAATTACTATTTATATAGATTTGTATTTGTATGACGCGTCATCGCGAAAACGACTTCTCCAGAATCGCTGAACGGATTGGGCCGAAATTTGAGAGATATGATTAGGGACTACGGGCCATTTTGGATTACCTAGTCTTAGCGAAAAGGACTTCTTCAGAACCACTGAATGGATCAGGCTGAAATTTGGGAGATATGATGAAACTAAGGGCCATTGAAGTTTGTTCAAGGGAAGGCTGTGGACCATTCAAAATGTAGCATGTTTGGCAATGATTTAGGGTATTTTTATTTGATGGATTTGAAGATCAAATTGTTTTTATACCTTTTTGGGTATGCTGATTTTGAAAATTCCACTTTCGGATAAATGATGGGCGGCTGTCTTGGAGCTTTTTCCGCCAAAACCGGCCATACTATAGCAATGGAGAATTCTCTTCTCGAGAACCACTGGCCAGATTTCAATTATATTTGGCAGGAAGCACCCTTAAGGCATAGAGATCCAGGTTTGTTCAAAGGATGGCCATCTTCAATTTTAGATGAGTTTTAGAAACGGCTTTAAAAATCTCTGAAACCACATGTGGATCGAATCAAAACTCATGAAGTATCATCTAGAGTAAGAGCCAAACCAAGTTTGTTTAGGGGAACCTGATTGGCCAAATGATTTGGCGGCCATCTTGGATAATCTAACCCTCAAACCGTCGAATTTTTTTCAAGAAAATATTTTCTCAAAGAAAATGTCAATTTGCAGACCAAGAGAAGTCTATTTTTGAAAATTTACTGCTGGAATGACTGGCTCAAAAACAGTCGTCTATGTCTGCAAATGGACATTTCTCAAGACCACTGCAGAAGCTACTTTTGGCTGATATGAGTTAAAGGGTTAAACTTTGTTCAGTTTGAAGTTATTAACTTATTAACCTCTGGGCCAATTTTAACAAACGTTGTCTAAGGCTTCGTCACAGAAATTAGATTGGTAACTCTTTTCCCATGGTCAGCTCGTTTTGTTGAGTTGTGCCAGTGGTCAATAATTCCAGGTGAGCATTACAGGCTCCTTGGGGCTGTTGTTAAACATAATTTGACTGAAATCCATTACTCCTTTATGCAACAATGGGTTCCAGGCAAATTAATTTCAAAATATTCAACAATATTTCTCACATTGTGTTAGGTTTGTAGAGCAGGGCTAAGTGGAACGGGCCCTGATATAGTGAGATGAGGTGTTATGACTTAGCATTTGTTCCTTCTGTATTTATTTTGCCTGTGTTTAAGTGAGAGAAATGCTGGTGTATGTGGACCAAGCTGGTGTGTAACTAATAGGATTATGTTTAACCCTTACATTTTTTCAAGAAAATGTTCAGTTTCTCATGGAAAATGTCCATTTGCAGACCAAGAGATTATTTTTGTAAATTTATCACTAGAATGACTGGCTCGCTTATCGAGCGAGTCATTCCAGTGATAGATTTTCAAAAATAGTCTTCTCTTGGTTTGCAAATGGACATTTCTCAAGACCACTGCAGAGGCCGTTTTTGGATGATATGAGTGTTAAAGGGTTAAGATATGTATCTCAACATTTAACACCTTTCACCTTAGAATATGTTACCATGTTTCTTGGTTATAATTTCAAAACCTTTATGCTGTGTTTTATGCTATGTAGTATGGATGTGAATAGTATCAAACATGGCACGCAGTTCGCTTAATATACACCTGTGCAAAAGTTAAGCACCACCCTATTTTTACGCACATGCGAGGGTATATTCATGTGCTATGAAGAAAGCAATAGCATAAACATTTATGTACCCATCCATCTTAGTGCAAGAGGTAATAATGCAACTAGAGGAATGCTGATTATGATGGTGGGGAAACACTGTATGATTTTGTTTGAACTTGAAAACGAGGCCTGAATATGGTTACGTTGACACAACTGACAACTATTGCCCTACAGTTGACACACGTGGCTAGATTGTCATTAATGGTGTCTGAAAACGAAGTTTAACATCTGTTCACGAGTTTGAGACTGCCATTATTAATACCGGGTATATCCACCTTGTGCCTGGATGATGGCCTGGACACGACGTCTCATGCTGGTCACCAACCGACTGATACGCCATTGTGGTATTCGTTGCCATTCAAGATGGAGTGCGTCTGTTAATTCCTGTAGGTTCTGCACAGGAGGATCCCTCCTTCTCACCATGTTTCCCAGAATGTCCCAGATATGCTCAATAGGGTTCATGTCAGGGCTCCTTGCTGGCCATGGTAGGGTTTCGATGGCATTCTGGCGGAGGTATTCATGCACAGCTCTAGCACGATGTGGTCGGGCGTTGTCATCCATGAATATAGGGTGGGTTCCAGGTGCATGATTTACAAAATGAGGGACCACAACTCTATCCAGTATGGAATCTTGATATCTTTGTCCATTTAGTGTTCCAGGTACAGTCAACAGATCCAGCTTACAATCAAATGAGATGCACCCCCATATCATAACGGAACCTCCACCAAATGGAACTTCTTCCATGATGTTACGTTGGTCGTACGCCGTGTGTCTGGACCTCCATACACGAGTTCGACCATCTGTGGCATGAAGCAGGAACCGACTTTCATCGGACCAGTGTACCCGTCTCCAGGATCTCATGTTCCACTGTCTTCTTTCGTTGCACTACCTCAGACGCTCCTCTTTGTGGTGTGCAGTGAGGAGAGGACGTCTGACAGGTCTCCTAGCTTTCATGCCAGCAGCATACAGTCTCCTTTTGACGGTAGACATTGACACCCTATTGCGCGTTTCCCATTGCTGGCTGAGCACTCTGCTGTTGGTGAATGGAGATCTCCTAACAAGGCGTACTAGGGCTCGATCATCACGGGCAGTAGTCTTCTTCGGTCTTCCAGATCTAGGCCTGTCCTTCACCTCGTTAGTTTGCCCATGTTTTGCAATCAAACGACTGATTACAGTATGGTTAATGTTCAGCTGTCTGCCAATCTCTCTGCATGACATACCAGTGGTATGCATGCCTATGATTTGCCATTTCACACGATCACTTAACCTTCGTCTTGCCATAGCGGTTCACAATCAAGAGCTAATTCTCTCTGCAAATAAACCACGGTCATGAACACAAAATTCCTAATCTTGTCGCCTAAATCTGTATGTAATGTTCTACACCTCAAACTGGACTTTTACATAACTGAACACGTGTGCTGTTTCCCGCCACGCACGGACATCAAGCGGTGTGAAGTCATGCATGCATGTGCATTTTGTACTTGGAATTATGTCAGCTAACGCGGGGACAAAAAGTATGGCAGCCTAGTTGTACCATCATGTTTCTACGTTCTATTGTTTTTGCTGGTGCTTAACTTTTGCACAGGTGTATATTAATGGAAAACTTGAGTGGGCCAGCTTACATTCCATGATGTCGTGCATCACTAAAACTCTACTCAAATTTGAAACATGGAACCAGCGTCTATCACCATGTTCGATGGATGATTTGCCTTTGTTTGCTATACATGTCTAATGTAGTTTTATTTGGATGTATGAACCATTGACCAATCTTAATGTAGTCTATGGTGTGAATGGATGTGTTACATATGCACACAGAACAGTTTTTAGATCTACAATTTATATGGCCGCTTCTGCACTATATACACTGTTATAGCTTATGTTTCTTATTCACAAAGTACCCACCTTGTTATTATTCTTGTTTGTTTAACCCTTACCTGATGAAGCCGGCCAAAACCGGCCTCTGTAGTGGTCCTGGGGAATGTCCATTTGCAGGCCAAGAGAGACTATTTTTTTTAATTTACCACTGGAATGACTGGCTCTGTAACCGAGCCAGCCATTCCAGTGGTCAATTTCCAAAAATAGTCTTCTTGGCCTGCAAATGGACATTCAATAAGGAAATATTTGGATTTTCTTGAACTAATTTTGTCATTAAAGGATTAATGATATGTTATCATGATGATATCTCGCGTGTTGTCAAGTTTTACTAAGTATACCAATATTGCCAGTTGTTGTTCTCTTTCTTCTTGGGAACTTTGACTTTAAATGAGGCTATCTGCATGTAGTGAGAACCACACTAAATTAATCAGGCGTAATAGACTTTTAATAGAGCCAATATATGAAAACTGACCAAAAAAATTTTAATAGTTTAGCCACATATTATGAAGATAATCATCAAACTTTAGAGATAATATTTTAAAACATTTATTGAATATTGGATCAGGTTACAATTTGTCCATGAGATCCAAGTATATCAATTTCAAGCCAGTTAAGTATACATGAAACTGTGGAATATTTTGTCCTGAGGTGGTTAATATTAACAGTTAATATGTTAATATATGTGATGCGATCTTGGAAGACCCGTCACATGTGAAAATTTGACTATCCTATGTTATGGCAAGGTCAATCATATCGCGCTATTCGCAACACAATTTTGAGGAAAAGACATTTAACGTCTATAAAGCATTTTCTGACATACATTTACATAGTAATTTGACTGTATGCTATGTTGTCATTATAAACTGACTATTCTTAATATAAAGGAAGGATATTAGGCCTTAATACTTTGAGATATAATAGAGGAATGGCCAGTAAGTCAAAACATGCAAAAAATAAAATTTAACAAAACATTAGTTTTGACCTATTTTTGCTGTTTTGTCCATGAGTAATCTGGTGACATGTGAAGGGTTTTTCCAGAGCACATCACGCACATGTATATATTTTCAACAGGTTTCTTAAATCATTAATACATAGTAATATTTGCTCTGTATTGTTAATGAGAGGGGATACAGTAGATTAGATGAATACAGTAGATTAGATGAATACAGTAGAGCATGTTCTCCCTCACGATCCTGAGGACATCGATAAAACTTATATCAGGAAAGAACAAGAGAAGTACTGGATACACCAACTACACACGTTGGACCCCATAGGGATTAATCATGCAGATTGGTGATTCCAAAAATCTGAGTTGTTCCTTGAATACAGTAGATTAGATGAATACAGTAGATTAGATGAATACAGTAGATTAGATGAATACAGTAGATTAGAGGAATACAGTAGATTAGAGGAATACAGTAGATTAGAGGAATACAGTAGATTAGAGGAATACAGTAGATTAGAGGAATACAGTAGATTAGATGAATACAGTAGATTAGATGAATACAGTAGATTAGATGAATACAGTAGATTAGAGGAATACAGTAGATTAGAGGAATACAGTAGATTAGATAGATTAGATGAATACAGTAGATTAGAGGAATACAGTAGATTAGATGAATACAGTAGATTAGAGGAATACAGTAGATTAGAGGAATACAATAGATTAGATGAATACAGTAGATTAGATGAATACAGTAGATTAGAGGAATACAGTAGATTAGATGAATACAGTAGATTAGAGGAATACAGTATTAGAGGAATACAGTAGATTAGAGGAATACAGTAGATTAGATGAATACAGTAGATTAGATGAATACAGTAGATTAGAGGAATACAGTAGATTAGAGGAATACAGTAGATTAGAGGAATACAGTAGATTAGATAGATTAGATGAATACAGTAGATTAGAGGAATACAGTAGATTAGATGAATACAGTAGATTAGAGGAATACAGTAGATTAGAGGAATACAGTAGATTAGATGAATACAGTAGATTAGAGGAATACAGTAGATTAGAGGAATACAATAGATTAGATGAATACAGTAGATTAGAGGAATACAGTAGATTAGATGAATACAGTAGATTAGATGAATACAGTAGATTAGATGAATACAGTAGATTAGATGAATACAGTAGATTAGAGGAATACAGTAGATTAGAGGAATACAGTAGATTAGATGAATACAGTAGATTAGAGGAATACAGTAGATTAGAGGAATACAGTAGATTAGAGGAATACAGTAGATTAGATGAATACAGTAGATTAGAGGAATACAGTAGATTAGATGAATCTAATGTTACAACTATAGCTTAACTCCTTAATGGCCAAGAAAAGGCTCAATCAATGCACATTTGCAGGCCAATGGTACCGCTGGAATTAATGGTTCAGTGATTAGGTCATTCCAATGATAAATAAAAAAGCCTGCAAATGGACACTTATCAAGACCACAGGCACTGTAGAAGCTGTTTTTGGCCAGCTGCTTGACCATTATAGGCGTAATGAAACTGTGTATCGTATATATCCGTGTAATTTAGCAAAGCAGCTATTACTTAATCGTTGAATAGTTAAGTATCTGACTGCTGAGGTTTTGCAGGCAACATATTCCAGGGTTATATATTTCGACACACTCAATATTTCGAGAACAATTTGACTGAAAGTTGTTGGTGGCTAAGCCACCAACAACTTTCAGTCAAACGTTTCTCAAAATATTCAGCACATTAACAGTTTTTGCTGACTGGAATTATTGTCTAGTGGCTTGCGACAGTGAGACTATTAAAGAACTTATTTTTGTCAGTTATGCATTATTATAACAGGGTATAATACATATATTTGTGATTTTTCAGTGAACTGGAATTATATTTACTATAGCATATATATGTTATTGTCTTGACTTGTTAATGAATAATCTTTAAATTTATATTGATAATAAAATATTAATATTTATACATGCCTTTGTACTTGTAATTGATGCATTGAAATGACGATATATATATATATATATATACTTGTGTTAAACCAATTCATTAAGAAATGCAATTTCATATGGCTTGATGTTTGAAATTACATATTAGATTAAATTTGAAACATAAAATCCCAGTATCTTCATTCTAAGCTAATAGTCAGGGTTCATGTGAAGTCCTGTGTGCACTTTGTGATGAAAGCAAGCCATCCACTTGGATGCCCTTAGGATACCTTAAGTAACAATAAAAACCATGTTGGCAGTCTGGGAATTTGTTCAGATGTCAGTTATGAATTTTTCTCTCACTCACCATGGTTAAAACGCATCCATACCGGTATATCTAAGTGTATGCAGTCCACCTAACGAAATTTTTGCTGAATTTGAATAAAACTTGTTTGACGCATTGTACATGGAACAATGACGAAGGAATGGACCCCATTTTGCTATGGATTCTGACATGGGTCAAGATTTCAGATTTCTTATGATGATTCTATTACAATCACACCATTGCGTGATAGTGTCAAAAGTTATATTTTTCGCAAATTATCTAGAAATAGGTTATGAAATGCATATATTATGTTAATATGCATTGGAAAATAAAAATACAGCAATCAATGTGACCATAGCTATTGATATGGATCTATTAAATGTTTAATAATCTGAAAGTGACGTCCCAGAGTTCACCCAACAATTTACAATTTTGAGAAAAAATGTGACTTCAATGTAACTCATCTTCATCTTCGCCATATATCAGTTCATTTTTTGATGGATGGATATGTGAATGTCATACATTTGTATGGAGTTTATGGGACAGAAGATTACAAAGAGATAGTGATTAAAATCTATGTCCATTTATTTTGTTAAACTAAAACATCCAATTGCACAGCACTTAATTTTGACAAGTACTTTACAATAGGACCAATTCTTATGAAACTTTCATAGTCATCATCATCTCTTTCCACCAAGTCAACATCCACATCTTCACCATGTGCCAGACTATTCGCCTCACCATTTTCATACGCCTCTCCTATGGCCGATCAACCACATACATATATCTGTACACCTCAATCCTGCCTTCCAATAGGCACATCTTGATGTTTCACATCTCATCTCAGTGCAGCCACACTTGACTAAATGGAGAACAGACCTTGTCGTTGGAAGCTGCATTGTCATGACTAGAACCCACATTTCGTCTTCTAATTTCCATCCATACTCTTGTCATTGTGGGTTTGTAGGATCACTTGGTGTACATGTAGCCTTTCTGATTCTGCTTGTTAAACAGTCACCAGCTCAACCTGTCCACCTTTAAGATCTAAGTTTGAGGTAAGTACAGGGTGAAAATGAAATGCTCAATAGCTGCCCATATGTCATCACTAGGAATTAATATTTGGCCAAGGTACTTAAGTGCCAGTATTATATCATCATTGAGTTCTTGAAACACCTCCAGAACACAAGCTTTCCCTTTCCAGCAAAACCCTTGTATTGTCAATGCATGGAGTCCAGGTAATGCTGTTATATTGTTCTGTCCCAAGTGCTTCATATATGGGCTTCAGTGGAATGGTTAGCCCCTGTTTAAGACTATATGCTCGGCCTCAACGTGGTGCAGGGGTGTAACCCACTGGGTGTCAATCCAGACATTTGGAGGGGCTAACCAAAGCATTATGCACAAAGCAAATGAATGACACTTGGAGATCGAATCAACCGAAATGGTGCTCGCCCTGTGAGGATCCGCCAGGCAGGTGCAGCGCCTCGAAGGAGCCCACCCTCAGCTACTGGAGGTCCCATCAACTCGTCTTGTGGAGCCAGGGGACGTGGATGGAGAGCTTCTGGCCAACCGAAAGAGACGACCAAACCCAAAGAGAACCCCAGTATCAACATCATGCACTGGAACGCAGAAGGGGTTACCAACAAGAAATCAGAGCTCGAACAGTTCCTGTACGAAAACAACATTGATATCTGTTGCATAAAAGAGAGACACCTGCAAGAAGGAAAACCATTTAAGATCAGAGGTTACCAGATTTTCCGGTGTGATCGAAGAGGAAGACAGAAATGCGGGGTGATCACCGTGGTCCGAAACAGCGTGAATGCCAGCCAGATCAAAACCTTCATGGAAGAGGCAGAATATATCAAGATCAAGGTAACAACCAGCAACTCTGTGATTGACATTGTCAATTATTACTGCCCTAATGACAAGAATCTCTCACTTGACACAATCCAGGTCCCGGACTGCCACTTCCTCATTGCGGGAGACTTTAATAGCCAGTCTCAGAGCTGGGGATACAGAATACTTGATAAACGAGAAGACATTGAAGCATGGCAAGATGAAAAGCACCTTTTACTTGTCACCGATCCCACAGATCAGCCTACCTTCTACTCGCGCCGGTGACACTCGACAACAATGCCGGACTTGGCATTTTGTACAGAAGGCATTCACAGAAACCTCAGTAGAGTGGTCGGATCGCAGTTAGGAGGAGGCGACCACCGCCCAGTCCTCCTCTCTCTTTCTGGAAGTATTTAGACAAGTTCACCTCAACATTCAAGGTGGAACTACAAAAAGGCAAATTGGAGTCTGTTCGGCATTCGTTCCAATGAGCTTACCCAAAACATAGCAGTAGAAGGGAGAAACATCAACAATGTGGTCACGGAATTTAATTCAAGTATCCTCAAGGCTGCCAATGAAGCGATTCCTCGAGGGTTCAGGGAAAACTACCGCCCCTACTGGACAACAGAACTGCAAGCAGCACATGATAAACTAGACAAGGCAAGAGAAGATGCAGAGGGTAATCCCTGTCATGAAAACCACTTCACACTACAACAAACTAAAGCCAGGTATCTAAAGACCAAGCTGGAGGCCAAAAGGAGAAGCTGGAGGGGAAAGACGGCAGGGTTTAATTTAGAGAGAGACACCACAAAGCTATGGAGACTGACTAAAGCACTGAATGATGAGGGTGTCGGGGGAGAGAAGATTACTCTTGAAGAAGATGGACAAACACTGTCAGGAAAGATGGCTGCAGATGCCTTTGCGAAGGCATATGCAAAAGAAAGCAACATTTCTATACCACGAATGCGTCAAAAAGAGGTTAGAAAAGAGCAAAAGGAAAGAACAGACACCAACACTCACGATGCAATGAAAGTTGACATTAGTTTAGCAGAACTGAAGAAGTCTATCCGCCAATTGAAGAAGACGAATTACGAATGAAATGATCCAACACCTTGGTAATGCATCTCTCCGCAATTTGCTAGACATCTTTAATCTCAGTTAGACCAATGGAGAGGTTCCTCAGTGCTGGAAGGAAGCCAGAATGACTCCTATTCTGAAAAAAGGGAAGAACAAGACGAAAGTGCTGAGCTACCATCCTATCAGTCTTACAAGCTGCATATGCAAGACCATGGAGCGCATGGTCAACCAGCGGTTGCTGTGGTACCTGGAGTCGGAGAACATTATAGTTTCAGAGCAGGCTGGCTTCAGAAGATACAGGAGCACAGAAGATCAAACAACACATCTTACACAGGTCATAGAGGACACTTTTCAAGCCAAGAAGGTGATGCTAGCTGCCTTTATCGATCTGCAGAAGGCATTTGACAAGGTGTGGAAGGATGGCCTCCTCGTGAAGCTCCGGCGCACAGGCATCTGTGGAAACATGTTCCGATGGACCAAGTCATACATACACAATCGCAGAGCTAGTGTGCTGGTGGATGGACAATCTGGACAGAATGTATTGCTGAGACAAGGGGTACCACAAGGCGGAGTATTATCACCAACTCTGTTCATACTCTTCATTAATGACATTGTAGCAGAGCTGCCCAATGGGATCCAAGCAGCCCTCTATGCAGATGACCTCGTACTCTGGTGCACCGAGGAGTACACAACGACTGCCACGTACAGACTGCAGCTCGCCTTGGACAGAATTACAGCTTGGGGCAATCGCTGGTGTATTACCATTAACAAAGAAAAATCATCAGCCACGCTATTCTCACTGTCCACCAAAACCAAGGTTGGCAATCTGACACTGGGCGGTACTCCACTCACGCAGAGCCAAAGGCCAGAAGAAAGCTAAACATCATGAGGAAGCTGGCAGGAACAAAGTGGGTTGCCAATGAAAGGATCCTCAAGACCATCTACCTAGGTGAGTACGATCACACCTTGAGTATGGATCCAGCTCATGGATGACAGCAGCTAAATCTCATCAACAGAACCTCGACAGAGTACAAAACCAGGCACTGCGCATCATCACTGGTGGAATGAGATCAACACCAATAGAAAAAATGGAGCAGACAGCAGGCATCCCCCCACTTAGTAAAAGAAGGGAATGCAAAGCACTGATCCAAGCTGCAAAGTTCAAATCGTTCAACAACCACCCGATGAAGATCAGGCAAGCACAGCTGTCATCAGGAAGACTTAAAAGATCAAGTTTTGTGAAAGAGACAAAAGCACTTCAAACGAAACACCAAGAAATGTTGCCAGCACAAATAGAAGACCCAAATCACACCCTTGATCCTCCACCCTGGGAAAACAAACTAGAGAGCATAGCTATTCGCACCACAGTACCTCAACTCACAACCAAAGATGAATACCGTGATGTGAGCAAGAACGCCCTGACCCTGGTCATGCTGGAAGAAATGTACCCTCAGGAGACATGGATAAGGATCTACACAGATGGATCAGCCAAAGATGCAATTAGGAGCGGAGGTGCCGGACTGCACAAACAGTATCCAAGCGGACAACATGAGTCAGCTGCAATACCGACAGGCAAACACTGCACAAACTACAGAGCTGAAGTCGAAGCACTGGTCCATGCAGCCAATACCATCAGCAGAACAGCAGACCCTATTGCACAGATTGTCTTTTTATCTGATGCCCGCTCCGTCCTTGAGGCTATCACCAAAGGTAAGCTGCCACAACTTGAAGAAGCACTACAAACCATCAAATGCTTTCGGATAGCATTGCAGTGGATCCCCTCACACTGTGGAGTCCAAGGAAATGAGGAAGCAGACAAGATGGCAAAGGTGGGTGCAGAAGGGAATCAGACAGAAAACATGGTTACACATACAGAGATGAAGACTATCATCAAGTCACTATAGAACACCTCAATCAGACGATGGCTACCATCATCTCTCGAGGCCAGAGCAAGTGATCATTTTCGTCTCAGAACTGGACATAACAGACTAAACCAACACATGTACAGGCGGTTCCACGTTATGACATCGCCAGCTTGTCCTTGTGGAGATGCAGAACAGACCACAGAGCACATACTTCAATGTTGCAGTACGTATCAGCTGCTGAGAGAAGAGATCTGGCCTTTGTCAACCTCTTTTCTTGAACAGCTGTGTGGGCCTGTGGAAGAACTGCAGAAAACCACAGATTTCATCTTGAGAACGGCTCTCCAAGTGTGATACCAGCGATCGAAAAGAAGAAGAAGTGAAATGATTCGTTGCCTCTAACCAGTGCCAGTTACAAAG
The DNA here is from genome assembly GCA_034401795.1 of Chaetoderma sp. LZ-2023a. Classification (NCBI taxonomy): domain Eukaryota; kingdom Metazoa; phylum Mollusca; class Caudofoveata; order Chaetodermatida; family Chaetodermatidae; genus Chaetoderma; species Chaetoderma sp. LZ-2023a. The sequence goes on along the minus strand of JAVVLW010001379.1, from coordinate 13,655 downwards.
TTGGTGTCCTTGCATAAGTCTGGATATCGCCGAAGAGTCAAGACGAAAACGTCAGTATCTAGTCAGATAATGCTGATAGTAGAAGCCCCACAAACCGTTGCATCTTTCATGTGCAGTAGTATCATTGTATCAACTTCCTCCTGATTACTTTGTAAGGAGCTCATAGTCCTATGCATTCATCTTCAACTTCGTATAATACTTACCATATGTACTGTTATGATAATGTCTATTATCTAGTCTAGCTCAAAATAAACAATTAAAACTCAGAACTCTCCATGGTCCTGCCCATACTGTGTCCAGGAATTACCATTATCCTCAAGGTACCGAGTCAATTCCCAACTACAGTAAGATTCGTCTATTTTGCTCGACTATACAGTCACATTTTTTCAATAGTCTAATTAGCTTGACTTTTTTCGGTTAGAACTCTTTGCACAAGATTTGATCGCTGGCTTGATGGAAGGAAAAGGGAAATCGTCATAGGGGCAGGTTGTATCAATCTGGAATTTATACATTCGTGCCGTAATTGCTGTTTGAATTTTCCTTAAATTGACACATTGTTTTAAAATGGTAGCCATTGTTGGAGTCACTCCGGTACCCGTGGTACTTGGTTAATTTCTCTTAATATGGATGGGCCGTAGCCAAGATGGCAGCGCCCATGATTATCGTTTTGTTTTGGCTTGGGGTATCTATTTTAAGCCAATTATTAGCTCTCGCTTCATTGTCGAGGATGTTTGTAGCGATCTGTCTTATTTTCTTGGTTATTTTAATGTTAGTTAATCTCCTTATAAACTTTCCCCCCTAAAACTTTTCAAATATTTCCTGCCTAAAACCTGATTACCATTAATCTAAGAGAAAGTTAATGTTTCTAAGTAATTTAATGATTGCAATCAAGTCATTGTGCGTGTTGCTCGTCTTCATGTTACCATGTGCAGCATTTTAATTCTTATTCTGTGTTCGCAGAAAGTGAAGGGGCAGGGCAAGGCCCTGCCAGATACCCTTTGTTCTCGCAGTAATCGCTTCATGAAGCGAAGTTCGTAGGGCATCACTGTGTCACCTGTGCTAAGTGTAAGGTCGTAAGTCCTTGCGATGTATGTGTAAAGTGGTCGTCAGACTTATTGGCTGAGTTTGATTGTGATTGACATTGGCGAGCTGAGAGGATCGCGAAGGACAAGGCGGCCATGGTGGATCAGGCGTCCATTAAAGGATTGGAGGAGTGCCTGAATGAGTGGATAGACTCGGCCTTGGGTGTTTGGGCAGCCCAATTTAAGGCAATGTTCGAGTCATTCCAGTCCATGGTCCCGTCGACGCAGTCCAGTTTAGGACAACCAATTGGTGGTCTGGCCAGTTCTGCGGAGGGACATGCACCTGACCTTTCTGTCGGGCCAACGCAAGAGCTGACAGCGGAGGAAGAGGATATTCTTCTGATGGAAGATTCTGGCATGCCAGTGCTTTCTCAGATGACATATTCCGGACTTTCCTGCGGGCCACGCCCAGGTTTTGTTCAGGTCTGTCAGCCGGGTGGAGATGTCGACGTTCTGCCGGGCATCTTCCACCCGGATTTCGCTCTATCCAGAGTGCCATCAGAGCCATCTTTTAGACTCCCATCGGCATCGCGGATGCAGGTATGCCGGCTCCTCTCGGAGTCACATGCCCTGCCGTTTTAGCCGACATAGTCCCAGCTCCCGTGCTGGAGCTGATGGATTGCGGTGATTCCAAGTCTGGCGATTCCTTGAGCCACAGACACACTTTGAATTGGAAGTTTGGTCCGTAGCTCGCAGCATGGATTGTCGGTGGCTTTCTCATCCAAGGGTGAGGAGGATGAAAATGGTAGTCCTTTAATGAACGAATCATTATTTTGCACCAAGGCTGAATGGGTGCAGGTTCTTGGCTGGATGTCTAACTGTCTCGGGTTGGCGTCTGACCAAGGATCTCAGCGCGATCCGGCAATGGAACGGATGTCAGAGCGTGCGGCTAGCGCTCTGTCAAGTGGCTCTTCGACCATGCCTACCCTTCCGTTGGATACTCAGTCTTCTGACATGTTGGAAGCCACAGCGTACCGTTTGGTTCAGCTGGAGTACATGCTATCAAAGCCCGTAAGGGGATTAGGAGTAGGGTCCGCTTTCCGGAGCAGGCCTACCATCAGTATGCCCGTGTTCCTTGGCTTTCAGTTGGGGAACGTGAAGCACTGAATAGGCCGTTAGCTGGGAAATCCAAGGGTCGTTCTCGACCCTTGGTTTCGCAAACTAACAAGGATGCATTCAATGAGTTAATGCTTATTGAGGATGCAGCGAGAGTGGCTATGGCTGCTCTCTCACATGGCTGTACCATCCTGCAGGGGATGCTGACCTGCACAGCGGAATGTGGGGAAGTGTCAGAGACTGCTTCCGGAGTTGTCCGGGACACCATGCGCTTTCCTAGGATTGCCTGGCCAGGGTGATCACCAGATCATTGGTGGCGCGGAGGATGGTTCTCGATTGTGTAGAACCAGGACCAGAGATGAGGGCTGCATTGTCTTCTGTACCATTCTTTGGTCCGGGCTTGTTTGGCAGATTGGCAGGACAAGCTGTCTCCAAGGTTGCATCCATGATTGCAGAGCAGGAGGTTGTCAGCAAGTCATGGAAGTCAACTAAAGGGACTCAGCCGCAACAGTCCTATAAGTAGCACCAACAGGAGCAGCAGAGGCAACAACAGAGATCTCCTTTATGTTCGTCTGGCCATAATGCCTATCGGGCATCCGGTTCTCAGGGACCCAGCCATTCATCTTCATACAAGTCCTCTAATAAGAGGCCGTATGAAAATGACAGGAAAGGTGGCAGCTCGGGACGCGGCGGCTACCATAAGGATGGCTGTGGTGGCGGTTCCGGGCCGTCATACTTCAAGAAGCCGTGAGGTGGCCGTTGGGGAATGGTCCTGACGGGCTTCCGGCGGGACCCGTACCGGTGGCGCCAGGAATGCAGGGAGTCGAGAATCTTCACCAAAATGAATTAATATCTTGTCGCGTAACATCGACCAAGAGCTGTGTGCAGATTCCTACTATCGGAGGCAGACTTCAGCGGTTCTCAAACCAGTGGGAACAGGTTGTGCAAGATTTTTTAGTCTATCATTGGCTAAGAAATGGCTACGAACCGGACTGACTCATCCATCAATCGTTAGTTCCATTAACGTCGACTCCCATATGGACTCCCGTTCCAAGGGAATCCAATCGTCTAGATGTCATTTGCTCAGAAATCAAGGATCTTCAGCGAAAGAATGCGATTCATTTAGTCCGCAATCAGTCCTCCTTGGCCCTCTATTTGATAATTTTCCTCATTACGAAACGCACACGAGGTTGGAGACCGATTCTCAACCTCAAACTGCTGAATAAATTCAACCTTTCAGCAAAATTTAAGATGAAGACTGTGGCAGCGGTGATGACAGGGCTGAGAAAAGGCATGTGGGCTGTATCGATAGATCTGACGGACGCATATCTTGATATTCCAATGTCAATTCCTTTACAGAAATATCTTCGCTTTGCGTTCCAAGACAATGTCTGTGAGTTCAATGCGTTACTGTTCAGTGTGACTACAGCCCCGAGGGTCTTCACCAAAGTGGTTCTCACCATGACTTCTTATCTTTGCAGGAGAAACATAGATCTTCATACTTACAAAGACGACTGGTGGCTGAAGGTGGGGAATCCAGTCACTCTGCACAACAATCTTCAGGTAGTCCTGGCCTTACTAAAGGACCTAGGATGGATTGTGAATCAAGAGCAATCAGAATTGACTCCATCCAGGAGTTTGTGTATCTGGGAATTCTTTTCAATCTAAGGGACGTTGTGGCCTTTCCGGCGTAGAACAGAGTCAAACATTTGCTTGCAGTTCTGGGGTCATTTTCTCTAGAAGCCTATCTGACGGCGCGTCAATTTATCAAAATACTGGGTTTACTAGTATCTCTGGAGAAAGTGGTACCTTATGCGGCACTCAGGCGCAGGCCGATTCAGATGTATTTCATGTCATTCTGGTTTCAGAGAACGGATCCATTATCTCTGGGAATTCCAGTAAAAGAACCTTTGATATTCCATCTTCAGTGATGCATGAATGACGGGTTGGGGAGCAGTATTGGACGATGTGTCAGTGTCAGGTGAACGGGATCAGATCAATGCACAGAAACCTTTAAATGTTCTCGAATTATTAGCGATGGCATTAGCACTTGGGAAATCTGAGAGCTTAATTTGAGATAAAATATTCCTAATAAAGACAAACAACTCCACAGTGGTGTCTTATCTGAACTGATATCCTAGTGGATACTCTCTGTCGATGGATGGTTTGTCGTCCGACGGAATGGCAGCTCAACCAGTCGGTAGTGGAGGTTCTATTCAAACATTGAGGCAAGTCAAATGTGAATCTATTTGCGATGAAGGAAATGCAAAGATGGTCACATACGTGTCACCAATCCTGGACTCACTAGCTCTAGCAGTAGATGCACTGGCGATAAGTGGAAAGGAATGTACGCATACGGGGCAAAGATAAGAGAGGGCTTTTGTCAAGTACTACTGATTGCCCCTCATTGAGCAGGCCGATCATGGTTTACGGATCTGCTGGACCGTCTGGTCTGCAATCCAATCCCTCTTCCAGACAGAATGGATCTGATTTTTCAGAACAAGGGCATGTATCTGCACAACAGACTAGAGATGTTCCAATTGACTGCATGGATGTTATCAAGCAGCGAGCAATTGAGTGTGGTTTTTCTGAGCAAGCAGCAAAATTTCTCGCTTCAGCCAGAAGAGGATCAAGAGAAGCGATATTAATCCCTTTTCTGCATCTGTTCAACTCGTAGCCGATTTTATGTCATTTATACGAGGTTGCCAAACTTGTACCCTCACCCCTAGCAGCATATAAGTCTGCATTAGCTTCAGTCGTTCCCAGTCTGGCCTTAGTAGGAGTGGAGAACGACACCTTGAATGTAGTTATTAAAGGAATGAGCAATCTGCGAACTAGACAGCCAATTCCTATCCCAGCATGGAATCTATCGCTTGTCTTACAGGTTTTAGGGTATGCTCCGTTTGAACCTATTAGATCCATAGATATTAAACTATTGACTATTAAGTCAGTTTTCTTGGTTGCAGCAGCGTTGGCGAGAAGGAGAAGTGGAATTCATGCACTTTCTGCCGAATAAGACAGTTTTGTCATTACGGGTGAAGGTTTAAGACTATTATCACGTCCTTGTTTTGTGGCAAAGAATCAGTCACTTAAATATCCAGGATAGCCGATCAATTTGCCAAGTCTAGTTAGGTTTGACCCAAGCTCTTCTACTTGGTCAGATGTCTGAAGACGTATAAGAAATGTACTGAGGAGTGGAGAGATGACCCAAAATCTCTGTGGTTGTCTCAAATCTCCTCATCTTCATGCCTCGAAAGACACTATTTCTTGTTGGATAGTCGATACTATTCAGATGTCGCATAAAATCGCAACAGGAAAGCAGATTGATCGTGCGAATGCCCATCAAGTCCGAGCACTAGCAGCAGCATCGGCCCTTTATAAGGGTGTCTCTTTAGAGGAGGTTATGTCTCGCACAATGGCATGCCGAGTTGTAATTTACTGATTTCCACCTTCGCGATATCTCCAGCGCACTTAATCTGTTAGCCATCTGCAATTTGTCGAATCTCGGTTAAAGCCACGTCCGACCACTCTTTTCACATACATCTTAGGGTTCTTCCACAGGCACTGACACTGGACTGTGAAGAACCATGGATTGGGCGAAGCTCCAGCGATGATCAATAAGTACCAAGCATTCAGGATGATGAGTGTTTTCTTAGTTTAAGTGACTAGTATTATTTTACTTAAAGTCTGGTTCAAGAGTATCTTACTCTTTGCAACAGACAATAGACCCATTCAAATTTGAAAATCTAATCAACATACTGATATTTTTTTCAAAATTAGAAGTTGTAGTAGCTTCGTTGCACTCTCTTGGACTGCCCTAGCAGAGACTTGGGGCTAACACGGGTCTGGTGGGTGTTGCCTCCCTTTTTTACAGCTGTCTGGAATTTGTGCAGACAAATGAGGGGGAGGGGGAGTGCGGTCTAGACCATGGAAGTTTAGCACTCTATGAGTCAGATGGCTGGACCCAGTGGGGTTCCCAGTCTCTTCACAACCTTTTCTGCTGGATGGTAGATGAGAGCTGTTTCGAGCCTCACCTCCTCCCACCGGAGTTTATTATTCGGAGTAGCATAAAAAAACATCCGCTTTTGTTTCTACGAGAATTGATAATACTTACCAGATGTACTATGGCCAACCTCAGCTACCCCGTTGACATGAGACTAAGCTGCTTTCGCTGTTTGTCAAGACAAATATAAGACGAATCTGACTGTAGTTGGGCATTGACTCGGTACCTGGAGGCTAATGGTAATTGCCGGACACAGTATGGGCAGGACCATGGAGAGTGCAGGGTTTTAATTGTTTATTTTGAGCTGGACTAGATAATAGACATTATCATAATAGTACATCTGATAAGTATTATCAATTCTCGTAGAAACAAAAGCAGATGCTTTTTTGATGCACTGACAACCCCATGCCACAACTACATGCTTATTATCTACACATGCTTTCTCCAGCATCTTCTCAGCCAGGTAGTAGGTCATTGTTGTAGCCGTTATATGGTATGATATTGAAGGTTGACTGTGTTGCCGTCTATCATGGGTAGCTGTCTTTAATGACATGGGACCATTATATTGGTCTTATATGAGGTGCACTTCATCCATTTTTCGATATTTTTCCAGTATATGATTGATGAAATGATCAACCAATTGATTGCATTTCTTGATATAATCAGACTTTTCTAATGATTGCACTTCTGCCATGGCATCCACACATGCCAGTTACCTCACTATACTTGTCGCCACTAGTGGTTGTTATGTCCGTGGTCCATTCTCTGCATGCTCCTTTCTGTCCTGTACTTTGCCTTCTATTGAAGCTTTTCAAGGATGGACACCAAGTTACTCTTCACCTGGCAGTGTAGCATTGTTCCATCAGCTGCGAACATTGATCTTGTCACAACTGAGACCTCGTGTCGACCTATCGCTTCCGCTAGGTTTATCTGAGGCCTTGAATTAGACACCAACAGCATGCCAGAAAATTGGTTTCTGTATTCCTTTAGTTCAGTCACATGGTCTCCTTCACTCTCGTTTGCTTACCTGTGTGTTTCTCATTGGAAACAGCAGATTGATTGTATCTGACTTGATGCAATTTGAGACAAATTCATCAAGCAATTTGCTGCCAACATCCCTTTGTACACAGAGATCGTGTTAAACCTTTTCAGGCATAATTGCCTTTGTCACAAAGTTGAAAAGCTCAGCATATTTCTCTGTGAATGGATTGGTGAAATTGTGTGGAAGTAAGAGCTTCAATGCTTTTCTCTTGACGCATCATCAATAATTTTGTGAGTGCATGGTGATGCAGTTGTGCAGAGGATATTGTGCCACCACTGTCTTGGGGTTGTCCAGCAAGTGATGCAAGTTGTGGAGAGATGAGGAAAAACGTGGTGCAAGCATTAGTATTCAATGATGCCTATGATCCTGCCAGTTATTTTCATTGAGCGATTGATGCGTGCCAACGCATGATCAGCACAAATTGTACAGAATGGAACGTGTGGATTTCGGTTCATGACCCAGTTACCATGCAAAACGGTTGATAGATGTCATTGTCTGATACCCTTAGTGATTCCATATCTGCCAAGCATAGTGGCATTAGTGTAGTGGGACTGGAACGCGCCGGAGCTTAGCTTTGCCTGCTCAGACACCTGCCCCATAGAAATAATATTGCCACCCCTCCCGCACTCCTACTGCTGCTGCCCAGCGCTCAAACTTTGCGACTACACCACTGCATAGTGGGATCAAGAGTGCATAGGTAAGCTTGTCATGAGCAAAGTACTTGATAAATGTCCCAAGTGCTGACAAATGTTGCTTCCATTTGCCAGTTCTAACAGATCTGATGAATAGTATCATTTCTGTAATCATCTGTATGTACTGGCGCATAGAGACTGACAGTCATCAGCTTTCATTTTTGGAATCGAATTGAGTCATCTTCTCCATTACTTTAAGGAATTCAATAGCGTGAATTATTTCTATATGCGATTGCTGTATGTCTTCACAGCTACCATCTTCACATGACTGATCAGGTTTATGTGCTGCATTTGTAAGCTGTTCCTCCAGATCTGAATGGCTCTGGAAGAATGCCTTCTAGTATAGCATAAACATAGCCTGCAGGGTCACCATATGTGCCTCGATTCCTCTCTTTACGTGCTTCCCCTCGATGATCTGCTTACCGGTCATTGGTCCATACAGGTCAGCTTCAATGTAAGCCGCAAATGCATCTTAATTCTGCCATTATAATGTGAAGCTGTCCATGGCGGAGTATGATGTTATCCATGTCTTTGAGAGCCATCTCAAGGAAAATCGCAGTCTTATAATTAGTACTGATACCATGTGCCTGCATGAGCACTGTTAGTAGTGTCTGCCACTCGTGAACACATGACGCAATGAGTGGTGGTGTGCCGACTGGCACTGTAGGTAGTTTCTCACTTATCAATGAGTGATATGCTGGCCATGTTGGAACGTTACCCTTTGCAGGTGCATCCTCTTCATCAGGAACTCTGTCATCATCCAGCCTATTCAATTCAACCCAGGTTCCACCCATAAGCCAGACAACTTGTACTTGTGCATCTTCTGCCAGACTGAATGAATCGGACGCAGCATGGGGGCATGGTTGCTGGCTTGGGGGCAGTGCAAGAATGGCATTACTGTCTTTGGCAGTTCCTTCATTGAACATCTTAGAGCTGGACGTGTTAGCTCTAGCTTTGATAACGCATCATTAGGTTGACAACGTTGGCAAATAGCCATAGAAGTACCGTGCAGGGTACGTTTCCCATCTGGCATGTCCTCTGCAAAATCAACATTATCAACAGCGAAAAAGACATTCCTTCCATGAATTAAATCAGGAAGCAGGTACACATTATCATTCATTAGCATTTTCTGCAGCACAGTTGTGGCTATCTCCTCTACAGATGCCAGAATGTTTATTCAAACAATGTTAGCAGAGACAAGGAATGGTCCGACACCACAACAGAACAGAGGTAGCTAGTCTATTGGTGATGTCTTTCGACCATATGCCAATGAACTGCCATTAATTGGCACCAAAGGAGTAAGTGGTTGCATGAGCTCGTTTGACTATATATCTGCAATGTGCTAAGTGTATATATTCCTGTTCAAATTGGACTGAGCAAAGTTTACGCCTAGGTTAAGGCAAAACGCAATAAGTAACAGTAAATTTACAGTTTCGAGGATCATTTACAAAACTGAGTGATCCGATTCTTGGCACCAAGACAGTGTATTTATCTTCAAATGCGTGGCAAACGCTGATAATAGTGTGGAAACTTATGTTAGAATTGAATATTCTGATATGTATTGTCACTGGATGAAACAAAATGCACACAAATTAACGGATGAATGTATTAGATTAATGTGCTATAAAACCATACCGAAAAAATCTACATGTGTAGGTCCTTTCTGCAAAAATGTATTACTATGACCAGAGCAAATTTCCAGACTGCCAACACCTATTTTCCTATCCCCTGAAGGTTCCTTAATACATCTAGACTAGTGGCTTGCTTTCATCACAAAATTCCCACGAGACCATATTTATGCAATATGATGCCTGACTATAATGATATAGTTAAAGCTGTTGAATAATTTGAAAATAATTTGTCTGGAAACGCAGCATCAGCTTCCAGGAAAATTAATTTCATAGTGTGGAAGAGAATATGTGAATGGTAAACAATATAATGTATCTGGTATGTGGATTTGAAAAAGTTTGGTAGCTCTTACCTACCATAACTACAGGCATCGTAATCACGATTTTAATAGGCTTTTGCAATGGATACTAAATCGGTGTTCTATACTGCTGTCTTCATTATTCAGTTCTTTTTAACTGGTCTTGCTGGTGTAATAGAAAGTAACTTCTCTCTCTCTCTCTCTCTCTCTCTCTCTCTCTCTCTCTCTCTCTCGAAGTCTACATCATTCAGCCGTCTACCACAATGTGTGGCAAAATAGACATTGCTAAACGACTGTCTGTTGTCAAATTAATTGACCAGTTTGTAAGATTAACAGATTTCAGCAAAATCAAACATGGTCTATGGTTCCTTATTCCCAGTTCCTTGTTCATATGTGATGTTGACACCTTATCCCCAGTTCCCATTTAAAGAATTAGTGGTATGGGGTGGGGGGGGGGGAATACCTAAAACGTGACGACTCACCTATCTGCGAACTATATAAAAGGCATTCAACTTAATTTGTCACAAGCTTTAATGATTTCTAATCAACGCTGATTTGGAAATTTTATCACACAGAGCATACTTTTTCTCAAATTCCTTGTCAGCCAGGAGGTAGCCAATGCGATGTACCGAAAGTGTTTAGAGAAAACTCTATCAACATCACTTAGCATAAGTACTTTGAAGATGGTTTCTGTCAAACATCTCTCATGCCATCAAGAAGGAAACCACATGCATAGCTTAGATCGGCAAGAAAACGCACATGATGGCATTCATACGTCTGTTTCTTATGATATTACTTCACAAATACCATCAACTTACTGATGCAATGAATTTGATATGCTGGCTGTAAATCTTGAGACACCAAAGATCATAATCACTGGTCTATCCATCACCATCTTCAACACCATTCGTCTTCATCACACACAGATAAATAGGTGTCTTCTGCTGGGTAGGCTAGACAGCATGTAGCAGATCTTCAATCTTATGCTCGTTGTCGCTAACTTCTTGCATGTGTTTAACTTGGATGTGGGTGCGAACGGGCGCTTGTCTAATCGCCCCTTGAAGTTGATCAGTGTCGGGGCAGATACAACGGACTCTGGTAAGTTGTTCCAGTAGTTGATCACACAGATGCTGAAAAACCTTTTTCTTGTCATTGTTAAAATGTTGCTTTAGAAGCTTGTAACTGTTGTAACGTTTGCAATCGTCAGGTGGCAGCAGCTTCTCTTGATCAACATTGTAAGTGTTCTGTACGTACTTGTATGTCTCGATTAGATCTTCGCGGAGGTGTTGATATATAGGGCTTGGCAGTTTTAACTCCTCGAGTCGCTCTTCATATGCTTTGTGCTTCAATCCAGGTACCAGTTTTGTTCCACGTCGACGTACGTTCTCAAGAAGCTGGACATCTTTCTTATACAAGGGGGACCATACAACATGTATTGTATCGTTTGTTCTTTTTTCTATGTCTACTTAGCTCAGTACCGTATCTGTATATTCACAAGCATGTCTCACATTCTATGCTAAGCTGTGTGTATAATTGTCTATGTATGTTTAATGTTATGTGTCCGCCACCACTATAGGCAATGCCTTTGGCGGACAACCTATATTGAAAGTATGTAAATTGGTATCCAAGAAGCAAATAAATAATATTGAATCTTGAACATTCCCGTATTCGAAATGGGCACCGAGATTTTTTTTACACTTCGTTTCTTCCAACCTGACACTTTGAGAGTTCTAATTCATTGTGTATGGATCTTTGTTGCTCTTTTTTCCCAAGTGCATGGTTTTGCATTTTGAGGCATTAAAACAAATTTCGCCAAGTATCTGCCTGATCTGTCAAATTCTGTCTGGAATTGATCATGGTCTTCTGGTGTCCAACAGGAGCAAGAGCCGTTGATCATTACTCGTTGCTTTCTATTTTTTCAGGAATTCCGCTATCAACCCATGAGCTTCGCAACCAATGACATAGCCTTTCAGTTTGTCTAGTAACCTCATGTGGGGTACAGTGTCGTATGGTTGGGCAAAGTCAAGGTAAATAACATCCACTGCGTTGCCCTCATCTACAGCATTGGTGCAGGAGTTGATAGATTCTATGTGCTGGGTAGTGCATCATCGTCCGCTAACAAAGCTGTGCTGACAGTCGGTGATGTGGCTGGACATGTTTCAGCCATCTTCCGCTATATGAACAGTATTCATCTGTATCATTGCTGGAGATTTCAATATCAACACAAAGCTGACGTCTTACCGAACTTTGATAAGGACACTTAGGACAGCACGTGAGCAAATCAGCTGCCCATCCCTTCCTTAGTGACACTTGTCAACTTCATACTTGCCATAAATGACAGCTGGGTGAACTGCTTGAAACAGAAGTGACTACTAAAAGGGCAGATGCGATAATGATAGATGGATCACCACTGATCAATTCCATTCCTCCACGTTCCGCAAAGACATTCAATGATTATGCCAGTGAAGATGTTCTCCCCAAACTGAAATCCTACTGCTCCAAGTACAAGAGGGTAGATGTACTGTTTGAGGTATGCAAGCGATCTAAGTTGAAGTCTGAGACACATGCGATGAGGGGGCCAGAAGTATGGTGACTGGGCCAAGCAAAGATCTGACAAATTGGAAACACTTTCTACGAGATGATAACAATAAGACTGAACTGTTCAATTTCCGTGCAGACAAAATGTGTGAAGAACGTATGCCAAAGATAATCATTGTAACCAAAGTGGAAGACGTAGTTAACAACAAGGGGAGGCCGCTAGCTGATCAAACCCGTGCTCTCACGAAGAGGTAGATACACGTCTCTTTCTACGTCTTAGACAAACCACAGTAGAGGGCAGCAAGACACTTATCATAGAAAACCAATGCCACTGATGTAACTGTGATAGCCATATATGTGTATAGGTGCGTGGTCTCGTAGACATGAGATGGCCTTTGGACAAGGAGTCAATGCTCAATGGATACCAGTACATGGGGTAGTTTCTGCACTGTATAGTTACTGTATTCTGCGGCTGTAGAAGAAACATCATACAACTCCAATCAGTCCGTCTTCGCTTTTGCCCACTTTGTCTTGTCCCCAGCTGAAATTCTTAGCTTCCTCAGGTCCATTCTTGATTTGGGTGTACCCAGTCCTGTTTTCTTGAGGTCACCTCGTAGCATGCTTAGCAGATTTATGCAATGACGTCCTCTCCTGGCTTTGTACTGGCTGACTCCCAGTAGGGTGAATTCCAAGGCTCACTGAGCTGGTGTGTCTTCTGGCATCCTTAGCACATGGCCAAACATGGACCATCTTTGCTGGGCAACTTTTACAGACAGCGTCAATGTATTACACAATTTATATAGTGCATCATTGGAGATTATGCTGCCTGGCCATCGGTGTCCAATGCCGGTGCATAGGGGTTTACGGTGGCAGGCATCAAGTTTGTCTAGAGCTGCCCAGCTGTTACAGTTATACAGCATCACGGATACGCAGGTTGCATTGTATAAACGTAGTCTTTTTGTCACGGGCATCTGATCTACGAATCCAAAGCTTCCAGAAGGACTGGACAGATATGTTCCCCATGACGCAGCGTGCAGTAATGTCAGCAGTACTGCACAACAGTGATCCCAGGAGTTTATTTTCCTCCATGGTTCACCGCCACGAAGGGGGTCATCATTTTCTTTGGTTTCATGCTTTGTAGATTCTCAGTATTTAGTTTCCTTGCAGCTATTGGGAGAAGTTCGTCAATGGCTTTTATTTTCCTCGTCTATGAAGTCCACATCGTCGGCATATTCCATCCATTTTTTTACACTGGGGGTTTGGTCTTATGGCATTTTCCAGCACGGATTTCAATGCAACAGCAAGGTAACAGGTG
>JAVVLW010001377.1:0-45000 GCA_034401795.1 Chaetoderma sp. LZ-2023a | reverse complement strand
TGAAGTTTCAAAATGATCCAATAAATGGTTGCAGAGTTATTGTCCGGAAACCAATTTTTAAGATGGCTGATGGCCAGTCATCTGATCTATCACTCAAGCATCCCATCAGTCTGTCATTCATACAGTCATCCTATCTGTCACGCATGCAGTCCATCAGTCTGCCACGCATGCAGTCATCATATCCATCACACATGCAGTCATCCTATCCGTCACGCATGCAGTCATCATATCTGTCACTCATGCAGTCATCCTATCCGTCACGCATGCAGTCATCATATCTGTCACTCATGCAGTCATCCGATATGTGACACATGCAGTCCATCAGTCTGTCACTCATGCAGTTATCCTCTCTGTCACTCATGCAGTCATCCTATCCGTTACTCATGCAGTCATCCTATCTGTCACTCATGCAACCATCTCATGCATTCTGTCAGATCGTCACTCATGCAGTCATCTTATCTGTCATACATGCAGTCATCCGATCTGTCACTCATGCAGTCGGTGGGTGGGTGGTTTGGTCAGTTAGTCCGATCTGTCACTCATGCAGTCATCCTATCTATCACACATACAGTCTGCCAGTCATGCAGTCATCCTATCCGTCGTTCATGCAGTCATCCTATCTGTCACTCATGTAGTCATCCGATATGACCACCATGCATTCTGTCAGTCCGTCACGCATGCAGTCGTCCGATCTGTCACACATGCAGTCATCGTATCTGTCACTTGAAGTCATCCGATATGTTGCACATGCAGTCCGGCAGTCTGTTGCTCATGCAGTCATCCGATTATTCACCCATGCAGTCATCTGATCTGTCACTCATGCAGGCATACAATCTGTCACTCATGCAGTCGGTTGGTCAATGGGTGGGTGGTTTGGTCTGTCAGCATGTCCGTTTAGTCTGTCACTTATGCAGTCCTGCATTCCATCACAACCGATATGTCACTCAAGCAGTTATCGATCTGTCGCTCATGCAGTCATCCGATATATTACTTATAAAATCTGTCAGTCCGTCACTCATGCAGTTGGTACTCCGATCTGTCACTCATGCAGTCAGTCGTTCAGTCTGTCGGCCTATCTGTCACTCATGCGGCTCATCGTCATGGATGACAGCTTCTACAAGCACCCTTCAGACATGGGATAAGGTACGAAATCAGGCTCTTCGTATCATAACAGGGTCTATGAAGACCACTCCAAAAGCAGCGATGGAAGAAATTACCAATATCCAGCCACTCCAGCAGAGACGAGAAATCAAGGCCGAGATTCAATACGAGAAATTCAAATTGATGCCTCACCATCCTATGAATATGGAGGGGACCGTGGAAAAGTTCTGAAATAGAAAACACAATTTCAATGTGGCCCTCGATTCCAGGGATTGAAAGCAAGGGAGATCAGGCAGAGGTGACAAACAAAGTTCTTGCATTGAGTCATATTGCAGAAAACTACCCTGAGGAAGAGTGGATACATGTTTAGCACTGTATCAATTACACTGCTAAAATCCAGCCACTGATCTTAGCTAGCCAAAAGATGATACAACGAAAAACCAGAAATGAAAATATTGTCTTCCTGGCAGACTCCCTCTCAGCGCTCTAGGCGCTGGAGAGTGGAAAGGAAAGTACAGATTCAATTCATGAAAATCTTACGCAACTGGCTAAGGATAACTATGTCAACTTACAGTGGATACCCTCGCATGGTGGCATATTAGGAAATGACAAAGCTGATCAACTAGCTAAGGAAGGGTCAAATAAAGAACAATTCAACCGTAAGGTTGACTTTGAAGAACTGAAGCATATCATTAAAGCCACAAGAACCACAAGCAGGCAGCATAATGCCGCAATACACAGCCTCAGTAGGCGGATCAGACATGTATCTTCAGATTGAGGACTGGCCACAATCGTCTCAATGCACATCTTCACCATCTCAAGATTACAGATTCTGCACTTTGTGAGTGTCAGCAGGCAGAAGAAACAGCAGAACATCTCTTGCAGCACTGCCAGTGATATGAACAAGCTAGAAGCTTCTGGCCTATTGAAGTATCTTTTGAAGAGATTAGAGGAGACAAAGACAGTTTGATGACCACTTTAGCTTTCATGCACCAAATAAGGAAAACAGTCTAAAATTACTGTCATGAGAAAGATGAACGCAAGAAGAAATATAGTTTGATATAGTGTGGCTTGCTCAGTCCAATTCAAGATTTAAAATTATTTATTTCATGCTTAATATATAATATACATACATCACAATTGGGTAGTCCATCAAAGGCATAGCCTATGATGGATCCCCCACCCCTACACACAAAACAAGACATTACAATATATACGGACTACGGTTCCGTAATAATAGATGGATAGCCTACCGTACTAAGTTCGCAATTTTTGTGATTGAAGTGACCTTCTAGAATTCCTGTCAGTATATGGCTATCTATCATGCCAGCTGTGTACTGTAAAAAAAAAAATACACAATGCGATTACTAGTCATTTTGCAATGGAATCTTTTAGTATCGATTATATCCAACCACTATTTTGAATCTAAATGGTGACATTGGTGGAAAACATTAAACTATTTAACTGTTTAAGTTCTTTCAATATGTGATAAAAATGTTAAGTTCTCTCACAGTGTCACAAAAAAGGTGATGTAACAAAGAAAATGATAATGTACTACATGAACATATGATGCTGTGGAAAGGGATCCAGAAATTTTTTTAATGTGCTTGATCGTATGTCAAATGAAGAGTTTATGATTGTCTACTAGGTTAATAGCATTATTTTAGAATATTTAGTATGAATAACCACCAATTGACATTTACTAAATTGTTTTTGTGAATATTAACAATTATAAATGTCATTGAAATCTTATTTATTCTGTCAGATAGACATAAATTGTATTTTGCATAATTTAGATACAGTGTGAACATAGGTTTACCTTAGATTGCTGTGCGGATTGGAACAGGTATGCATTCAGAATCTGTTAAGGAATAGATGTGAATAAAGGTGACACTTCAGAAAATAGATATATATGATAGTCGGCCACCACAGTCGGTACATCAGTCCAGGTGAACAAAATCTATATTTGAAATGGCCAATTTACCAATCGACCCTCTTTGCAGTTATTTCACATAGAGAAAACTCAGTTTGTACAAAACAACTTATTCTCATAAATCTGTTTTTAACAAAAGCAGTGTACGCGATAGATGGTGATATGAGTGACTGTTTTCTGTGTCTTGAAGAAGTGGAAACCTCTTTCAGCAGCAATCAGTGCTCTTGAGCTCCGCTGTGTCTTATCCACTCTGAGGGTCCTAAGCTCCTTTAGATTCTTTCTCGTCGTTAGTGGTCTTAGATTGCGCTTCGTGAGATCTGATCGCAAAACACTTATCACATTGTTGCTATGACTTCCTGTGCTTGCCTTATACTTGTTCACATCCAGTACTAAAAACCCCAATGCTTTCTGAGTGCGTGTATTTTCTATCATTTGAAGAACATGCACAAACATTGACCATCGCTGCACTCACAGATAGTGGTCAACATCCTGTCTGCTTAAGAGGCTCTTTGGAGCTGACCAGCTGTCATAGTTGCATTATTGAGACACATGTAGCATCGCATAGGTGCATGAATTTCATTGGCATTTTAATCTCTAATCTACAGCTTCCAGGATGACTGGAAAGCAATGTTTCCTGTTAAAATTATACAATGATTTGCAATGTTGATTGAACTGCACAGAAGCGAGCCACGGATTCTGATCTTTCGTCACTTCTCATGATGAAATAAGTGATTATTGCCATTAGTCTCATTTGGGTCGAACAGGTGTATACTGTATACATATAAGAATTCTGTTTTGGCTTCATTCATGAAAAAGTGTGTGGCTTTTAGATGCTTTGAAGTTATTGTAAGTAACTCATTAAGGGGACCCTTTTCTATGAAATTGACAGCATATCTTCATAATCCATCAGTAGAAATCATGTCAAAGTATTAAATTCTTTTCAGTATCTCACAATTCACATTGGAGTTGCATTTGACCCAAATATGCTAATCATATAATTCATAAAGTACAAATTTCATGTAAAATTACTGAACAATACAAAAAGAATCAAAGAATTTTAGCTCATCTGTAAGTGATTTTTCATCTTTTAAACAATGAAAGCTGTTCCCATAAAGCTTGTAAGGACCAATCTTTGCCTCCAAATAATTGTTCTCATACTGCAATATGCTGGCCAATGCTGTAATATAATAGAGCTCTTGTTTAGAATATAATGTTTCTTAAATATCCATGTCTTAACTTGCACATTAAAATATTTGTTTGATATTGGCTTGAACAATCCCAGATACCGACTAGTATTTCACACTACATACAAGGTAGGGTAGGCATGGCAAAACGCAAACTTGGCACCAGGAAAGCATGACAAAAGGCAGGATAGGCTTGGAAACAGGCGGGGTATAGGTAATAAGAATGTGATCTTGAATGGGATTCAAACTTAGTCAACCTTGATGCAACACTGTATAGCAATTCACAGTCTGCCACTCAACTGACCAGGGAACAATCTCCAAGATAAAAATCTTGGTCAGGTAAGCTAGTCTTCATTGCGTAGCAAATTTTAATCAAACAAGCGGAGTCAATACAAGATTTCAAAGAGTCTTACAAATCAGTAAACTTTTATTTAACTGACATGATTCCTTATTATATTATATGTCTATTAAACAAAATGCTAACATTTTAATCATTCTCGTGTTAGGAATGATATTAAGCACGTCATACAATAGTACAACAAAATTAAATGTCTTGCCTCTTCACATGTTTGTGTCCTAAACACATTTCATTGAACTCATTTAAACACTTAATGAATTAAATGTACATTAAAGATGTATGGGATGTTTTTATTATGGCGATACAGCACCATCCTCTGCTTTGTTACAGCTTTCAGTGATTTAGAGTATTTGTGCATAGATACATTTACTACTTATTTTCCTATCTTTTGGACCAGTGCATGCTAAACATAGTATAACATTGGTAATGATAATATAAATACATAATCTACCTAATGCAATCAGCACTATTGCTTAGTCAGTATAATTACAAAATATAATATACAGTAATTTGTTCTATGTGATAACTGTGAGTGTAATTTGAGGTAATATCTATATTTATACATACCTTCTTCCGGAAATGCAAATGTTATAAAGCTCTGGTTGAGAGCTTCTAAATCATCTGTAGTGACAACAGGATCAATTATAGCTAAATAAAAGTCATCATTAGAATAAAGTATGGATAGACTAATTAAAATACAGATTTATGGTAAGGATTTAAGGTGCTCAGTTTTCCCATCATGTCTGGCAGGGGAATACTGAAATCTAATATGTGAATAGTTATTATCCTCAGTTGAATCGATCAATACTAAGTGGATAATAGATATGTAGTTACCTGTGCTAGTGGATGCTGGTGTGGAAGATGCTAAACATTCTGTATATGATGAATCGGAAGCACATGATTTAGCAGCCGGCCTATTATAATATATAAAAAATGATGATTCATAAATCACAATGTACATACAACTTAGTAGAGACTCTGATAGAAACTAAACATAATCTCCAAGCTTTGAATGAAAATACGTTCTATGTACCTTGAATGCCAATGACAACCATAATTAGAGCATCGAAAATGTTTAGATTCATCGATTGCATTCCCTTCACATGATAACTGGAGTTTATTTAATTTTGGAAACAATGTTTATTGTACACTCAACTGTGGCAGTATTGTTTCCAAAATGATTACCAGTCACTCTTTTATGCAGTATGTAGGAATACACCATTTAACTTCAGTGTGATAAATGTTAATCCTTATCTCATGTCACGTGAAAGAATATAAATTTTATGCATATTATGTTTAGATTTCTATTATCTTGTCAAAGAAACATATTTAATTTTCAGCTGCGACACTTAACTAATGTAAGTCGTTTTGTCGGCCAGTCTGTCTTTTAAATTTGTAGCATTTCTGAAAAAGCTGACTATGTTGCAACAATAGCTTGTTCAACTAATTAATATTTAAATATTGATACCTTTCTCCTGTCAAAGAAAACTGCCGCGATTTAATGTTCAACAAGTTGGAGTATAAAATGGCTCAAGGGCTGGAGTACTGGCTGATGAGTAACGTAAACATGTTTAATATAATTAATGCATAACAGCACCATTGGCCAAACAGGAAAGCATAATTGGTGCCATGGACCAATTCTGAACTCTTGTGTGTGTGCTAATGTAGGGTCGGTGTTTTGAATCCTTTCTCACACGATGTGTACATTTAAGCAGTGTTTAATAGTATATGCCTTTTTGATATACTTTAGTGTCTAGGGATATGGGCTGGGTATGCGATTTTGACAGGAGTGCAATTAAAGTAATATACATGACTTAAGCTACCAGTTCCAGATTGTTATCAGGTGAAAATGAACTCCTGAAATGATAACCTTTCCAATGATACCAAATAACCTTGGTCAGCCTTTTGGTACTGGTTGTCTAAGATTTGGCAAGAACCTGATGGACTACAAGCATAAATTTGGATGAGGGAAAAGTACCATCGATCACTTGGGCATCAATCCATGATATTATTGTCAAACATCTCAAAAGGTACCAAGAAATGCAATTTACCAATAGAACAATGCTCACAAGCAAATTACATTGGCAGACAATGCAAAAATACTGATCACCTTGACACTATTGACGATATTGGACTAATGGGAAAAGTACCATTGACCAATGAGACACCCATCCCTGATATGATTGACGAATGGTTCAAGTTTACTCTTAATGAACCATAGTTATGGCCCTTGTTTAAGGGTGTTGCCTCTTTATATTCATAGTTTGGTTAGCTATTTGACTGAAGGAACATATGCTAAATCTGGTTTTAATCTATCAACAAGTGATGAGGCAAATGTATTTTCCATATAGAGATACTTTTTATTGATCTAGAATTATGGCCCTTGTTTAAAGATGTGGCCTTTTCATTTAGATTGTTTAAATAGCAAATTAATATTGCCTGAAGGAAAATATCTGCAAAATTAGTTTTTAATCCATCAACAATTGACGAAACATGCCATAAATATATTTTACACATAGGTATGAAGACTTTAAAAATTTAACAAGGGACATTGTTATTTAAAGGCATGACCCTTCATAGTCATAGCCCAAAAAGCTATTTCCTAAAGGAACATGTATGCCAAATTTAGTTTTAATTCATCAAGAAATGGGGAACATGCCACAATTGTTGACAGATGGACGGGCGGGCGGACGGACAGACGAATGAACAGACAGAGACAGACAGACAGGGTCATGAATGTATAAAATCAGGCAGGTGAGCTAAAAATCAGATATCTGCCATGATAGATATAAGCAAAATCTGTACAGTCTAAGTCTGGTAGTGTGGGTGGTAAAACCAACTGTATAAGTATAATATTAACTGCAGGCTGTTACACTCAAATTACCTTGTAAATCATCAACAAGATATTTATTACATCATAAAGAATTTGTTAAATCTCTCCCTGCATGACATCACAGACTCGCATATGGATTCAAAATCATGGTTTCCCCATCAGTCTATGTTACAGACTATATATCATATGGAAAGTTTTTCACAACTGGGAGATATGGTAAAAAAACTGCTAAAACCATTTAATTAACAGCCCCTCTTAAATAATGATGGACCAAATCACCTAACTGTGAAACACTCAATAAAACAGTACAATGTGATACAATTGATTCTATCTCATAGCAACATATGTGTTCTAGGTGATGGCACTGAGATTGCACACATTCATGAGTAATTTGTAACCTAGATGGTGTATACATACTTTGGCTTCTTCGGAGCCAGCTGCTTGTCAGCATGTTGTTTTGGTGGTGGCGTGACATCATCGATGTTAGAGTCTGATGGATTGAGTGAGGCAGCATCTGGATGAGTGTCTTCAACTGTTACAGCTGGCCGTGACTCGGCAACATATGGATCACCAATATCACTTAGCCCCTCATCCACATCATCGCTTTCGAACTGGTATTTTAGCTTGGCTAAACGATGAAATGTTCGCCATAACAGACTAAACAAACATGTAACTAACTACCTAGCGAGATGAATTTTCTTGTTCTAACAGTTAACAATTTTCAAACTGGTTGCATATGTTTATCTATCATCACGTTTCATGTCTTATTGTGTCATCTATGAGCTATGTGATGCTAATGTGTTGAAGCAAAAAGAAACGGTCAGAAAAAGATACATTCTAAATTAGAATAAATAAATAAATCAAACGCCCTCCCCCCTACCCACCCCACCGCATTAACAGCCATCTTAATGAGATGACATATTCCCACTGGTTTGGATAGATGAATGGATGCACGCACAGATAAAAGGGGATACTGATTATGAATAAGAACTATAACTAATAAAGAATTAGCATGTTCTTGACGTTTCAAGAAAAAGTACTTATAAAACGAAAACCAAAGATTTGCATGGACACAAGGTCAGAAAGACAGATGCAGGGATGGAGGAACTGATTGCCCCACAAAATAATGTCCGTTTCCATACTTCCATAGGCAACCTTCCCATGAAGTTGTTTCACAATACTCCGAGCAAAAGTAGTTATCGAACAAAAACCCAAAATTTTCACGGATGGACAGACACATAGTCAGAAAGACAGCTGAATGGACAAACAGATGGATGGACTGGCTGACCCACAAAATAACGTGCATTTCCTTACTACCAAAGGCAACCGTACCATGAAGTTTCATCATGATACTTAAAGAAATTGTAGTTATTGAACGAAAACATGTGTGTGATGAATGCGTGGACGGAGACACATGAATGAATGGATGGACAGAAGCGAAAACATATTGCTTGGACAAAAATTCTCTGTAATGTTCAGTTCACCATGAAACATAAACAACGCACCATCACCGCATAATGCATCCATATACTGAGTTTAGTTCCCGAATACCAACAACTATTGAAACTGCAACATGGACAATAGTTTTATGTAATGTTCAGTGAACCATAAAGTCGGGCAAACGTAGGTTATGCTGACACCCTTTTCACACACTGCATATCTCCATAAGCTACATCCATATGCTAAGTATCATGATCATATATATATATATATATATATATATATATATATATATATATATATATATATATATACAACTATTGAAACTATAGCCCGGACAATCTAGAGGGTGAACGGATGGACAGACAAAGTGGAGACTATATGCTCCCCCAAAACCTTTCAATGAAACATGATCTATACCTTTTCATAATGAAGCAATATACCAAATTTCATTACATTACCTTTAAGCATATGGAAAGCAATTCTGGAAATCTATATGTTGGTCATACTGCCACAGGAAGATGGATGGACAGATGGTTTGACTCATATATGTAATAATTTTTCTGTTGAATAGCCTGATGCTTGTGTGGCTCGTAGCAATGATACACTGATGATTATTTGCAAAACAATTTCGAAATGGGAGCAATGATTATTATTATTGTTATCAACACATTCAGCAGGTTTCATATGTGTCGTCTCTAAACCCTAGAACCTGTGGTCGTAATTTCTATTCCTACAATACAATAGTAAGCATGGATAATGGTTTGATTGTAACGATTGTAGTAAAGTTAAAAATAAAATAAGACACAAATGGTACACAGACACTACTGGTTGAGGTAACTGACAAGTTGAACCAATCCTGAGATAAAGACAAAATAAGCTAAACAGAACCAAATTTGTAATACTTTTGTACCAGTGACCTTGACCGTTGACCCTATAACTGTCATGCTAGTGTGTTACATCATCCTAACAAAGTCAACCATATGTCTAACTTTAGTGTCAATATGATTTAGCCCAGTCAAATTGGTTTCAAAATATTTAACAGAATGCTTATTAAATCGTAAAGACATACCATTCATACAATTGACAAACTATTCAATGTTGCTGATGGACTTTTGTTTGTGACGTAAGCCTACCTGGGACGTCGTTGATTATGACCGCAGATGCTTGAATGACAGATTTGATTCATCTACTGATGCTGACTTGTCTAAGCCTTAAGATTCTTGATCCCACATGTACTTAATACCCGTGGTTTCAATATATTTTCCCTACATAAGTAAAAAAAATCATAATAAAAAACGTACTGGCTGAATGTGTTATTATTGTTTATAATGAAATGCTTAACTATTTCGCTATATTTTACAGAAACAATGATTTCCATCAAATCAACTCTATTTTTGTAACATTTTGATCCGGTTTCATGTTAATCTGTCCAGAAATAACAAAACACTCCACCATTGCTCTGGCGATACAGGCTAAAGAGTTTGACATAGTGTTGCCACCACCGACGCATTTCTCTCAACACCTCACAGAGGGCTAAAAACTGCATTTTTTTCTTGAACTTAGAACTAAAATAATTTGACTAAACCTGATAAGTGTTGAACTTTCAGCACAATCTATATGTATCTTACTATGCACTATAAGCATGGCCCATGTCTTAACATCCCCAATCACAGCCATCACTTGAACGTTATCTGATGATGTTAGATCTTTAATCAACAATGTATGATCACTAATGCTGGCGGTAACTTAAGTTTTGAATCTATATTTCAGACTTATCATCGATATACCATATGACCATAAAATCACTGTCATCACCAGTTGTCTGGCATGTGAATTTTGCATCATACCTCATCAGCTGTAACATCTAATTATTTGGTCAATGTAGGCCTTATCCTTTCCTCACCTTCAATAATTGGCTCCATTAGCTCAGGAATAGCAATGGCCTCATCAGTCTCCATGGTTTCTTCTCGGTTCTCCAAGCCAAACTCCCAACAAAAGTTCATTAGCCCCTTGGAATCATGAAATCACAGAATCTCAATTTTATGCAAGAGGCCCAATGGCCTGTGACGCTCACCTGAAAGATTTGTCTGTGAAGTCATTGTACATAAATCTTTTAAATGGTTGGTCAGGATTGTTCAGAAAATCCATGATGGGCACCGTGAAAAGTAACCAATAAAAAATGTGTATACAAGTTTGGAGGTTTATGACCATAGGATTGTTCCACCTAAGGTTGCTTGAAATCACACAAGGGATTGATGACAAGTAGTCTTTTAACTGATTTCCAGAACAAAATGCTTGGAGTAATAAATTACAAATAATAGAAACGGGAATAGGGAAAATATTATAGTGTAATTACTACCGGCGGACGGCCATAGAATGAGTTTAGATGTTTTAAATAAAGCAATTTTACTGTATACAATTCTGCCTGTCATTATTTTGTAATTGACGTCTTGATGTTTGGTTTTACAACGACCCTTTCACCTCAACTCGGCTAATAGTTAGGGATGCCTGTATTTTCGGCACTATTAGCACTTATTTACCCTTGGTCAAGTCGGATTTTATGAATATATTTTTCAAATATTGCTCAAACATTATGGGCGGTATTCACGGTATTTGAAAATGTCAACGGTCATGGTATCGGTTCACGGTATACCGCGGTCCTCACGGTACTACCGTCAGACCGCTCAGCTCTACCGTCAGATAGGCTCCTAGAGAAACCGACTCCAGAACTGCAATCATGCTCTTGACTCTGCTCTCCGCCGGAAAAGCTACGCCGTCCCTGAGATTGAAAAATATTCCCAGATAAACAAACTCCTGGGATGGAGTCAATTCCTAGATCCTTTAGTAAGGCTAGGACTACCTGAAGATTGTTGTACGGAGTGACTTGATTCCCCGCCTTCAGCAGCCAGTCGTCTATGTAAGTATGAACAGCTTTGTTTCTCCTGCGAAGATAAGAAGTCATGGCGAGGACCACTTTGGTGAAGACCCTCGGTGCTGTGGTCAAGCCGAATGGAAGCGCATTGAATTCCCAAACATTGTCTTGGAACGCAAAGCAAAGGTATTTCTGAAAAGGAATTGACATTGGAATATGAAAATATGCATCCTTAAGATCTATCGACACTGCCCACCTGCCTTTCCTCAGCCCCGAGATCACTGCTGCTACAGTCTCCATCTGAGGTTTGAGATTGAGCATCGGTCTCCACCCTCCGGTGCGTTTCGGAACGAGGAACGTCATCGAATAGAAGCCTAGGGATGACTGATTGCGGGCTAAGTGAATCGCATTCTTCCGTTGAAGACTCGATTTTGGAGCAAATGGCATCTAGACGATCGGATTCCCTTGGAACGGGAGTCCACCTGGAGTCGATGTTAACGGAACTAACGATTGATGTATGAGCCAGTCCGGTTCGTAGCCATTTCTTAACCACTGACAGACTAAACAATCTTGCACGACCTGTTTCCACTGGTTTGAGAACAGTTGAAGTCTGCCTCCGACGGAAGGAATCTGCACACAAGTCGCGATCGATATTGCACGAGACGACGTTAATTCGCTTAGTTGAAGATCCTCGAATCCCCTCATTCCTGGTGATACCGGAGCGGATCCCGCCGGAAACCCGTCAGGACCGTCCCCCGCGGCCACCTCGTGGTTTCTTGGAAAACAATGGTCCGGAACTGCCAGCAGGGCTATCGTTACCGTAGCCGCCGCGACCTGAACCGCCACCCTTCCTATCCTCCTCATACGGCCTCTTATTAGAGGACTTGTATGAGGAAGAACGACCAGGACCGTGCGAACTGGATATGGCCAGAAGGATGGAAGGGCGATCTTTGGCGCTGCCTCTGCTGCTCCTGTCGGTGCTGCTTGTAGGACTGCTGCAGCTGAGTCCTTTTCGTCGACTTCCACGACTTGCCGACTACTTCTTGTTCCGCAACCATAAGGCTTGCCGTGCCGATCCGTCGAACAACCCTGGACCTATGAATGGCGCGGAAGATTCTCCATCGCTCAGCCAATGATGTCGTAATCACCCTGGCCAGGCAATCTTGAGATAGGCGCATGGTGTCTCGGATAACTCCGGGAGCAGCCTCTGGCACTGCCCCACCTTCCGCCGTGCAGGTCAGCATACTCTGCAGGATGGTACAGCCGTGCGAAAGCGCCGCTGTGGCAGCTCTCGCTGCATCCTCAATGAGGGTCAACTCATTGAAAGGATCTTTATTTGACTGCGAAACTAACGGACGAGAACGTCCCTTAGCTTTGCCAGCCAATGGCCTATTCAGTGCCTCTCTCTCCCCGACAGAAGGCCGAGGGACTCGGGCATACTGATGGTAGGCTTGCTCCGGAAAACGGACCCTACTCCTAATCCCTTTCGGATGTCAGAGGTCAACGTATCCAAAGGCAGAGCAGGCGTGGCAGAAGAGCCCCTGGACAGAGCGTAGCCGCTCGCACTGACATCCGCTCCATTGCCGGATTGCGCTGAGGTCCTTGATCCGAGACGGCCGGACATCCATTCAAGGACCTGCACCCATTCAGCCTCGGTGGAAAAGGACGACTCATCCAACAAGGGACTGCCGTTCTCATCATCTTTCTCGCCCTTGGACGAGACAGACACCAATGATCCATGCTGAGGACTGCAAACTTGCTTACTAGTGTAAACAACGCCCACAGACCGTGCACAACAATACGCCGGACACGGACTCACTGAAATCCATCGGCTCCAGCACGGGAGCCGGGATCACAGCCGCATTAATCACGGAAATCCGATAGGACCCGTAACCACCGGCGCCGGGATGCTGTCAGAAGCCGTCAAACACGACTCCAACAGCAGCACGTGCTGAACAAGATCTGGATGGAAGATGCCCGACTGGCAAACCCGTACATAACCCGAAGGAGAACCTTGGGATGTACCAGGTACAGCCATCGCGGAAAGATCCGACATGCCAGAATCCTCCATGAGCAAAAGCTCCTCCTCTGCCGTCGGCTCTTGAGCCAACGCAACAGGAGGTACAGGTGCAACACCCTCCGCAGCACTGGCCGGACCACCGAAAGGTAGTACTGCATCGACGGGATCGTGAATTGCGGTGACTCAAAACATGGCTTTAAACTGGGCCGCCCATACATCCAAAGCCGAATCCATTCTCTCATTCAGGCGCTGCTCCAAGCCTCTGTTGGACGCCTGATCTGCCTTGGCCGCCTTGTCCCTCACGATTCTGTGGTCGTGCACGCCGATCACGGTAGAACTTCGCCACTAACTCCGACGACCACTTCACACAAACATCGCAAGGACTCCCAACTTTGCACTTCGCGCAAGCTATGCAGTGGTGACCAGCAAGTCTACGCTTCATGAACCGATTGCATTTAGTACACAAAGTGTCCAGGTCTTTAGCCCTCTGCGAACACAAAGCAAGAATTAAAATGCTGCACATGACATACATGACGAGCAAACGCACAATGACTTGATTGTAATATTAAAATTACTTAGAAACTTTAACTTTCTCTTAAATTAATGATAATCAGGATTTAAGGCAGGAGATATTTGAAATTTTTTAGAGTGAAAATTAATAAACACGTCTTGGTAATTAACTAACCATTAAAATAACCAAGAAAAAACGTACCGATCACTACAAACACCTTCATCAATGAAGTGAAGGCTAAAGATCGGCCCAAATAGAGTGCATAGACACGCCAAGCCGATGGCAAACATGAATCATGGGCGCCGCCATCTTGGCTAAGAACGCATCCATCTTGGAAGGAACCAAGTCGCAAGAGAAATTAACCGAGTACCCGCATAATGCTTAAACAGTTAAGGGTACCGGAGCGACTCCAACAATGGCTACCATTTTAAAATAATGTGCCAATTTAATGAAAATTCAACCATTTATTACCAGCAAAATAGACGAATCTGACTGTGATTGGGAATTGACTCGGAACCTGGCGCTATGGTAATTCCCGGGACAGTATGGGCAGGACCAGGAGAGTACGGAGTTTTAATTGTTTATTTTGAGCTAGACTAGATAATAGATATCATAATAGTACATCTGGTAAGTATTATTCGAAGTAGAACCTGGGTGCACGTTACTGACATTCTTTTGTTGCACCATTATAACCCCCAATATGTAACTTGTAGCAAGATCCTGATAGTGACATTGTCATAATGCTGCTGACTGATGGCACAATTACAATTATTCAGGTCACTAGCTTTATATGTTTGGAAGGTCACCCCAAGCACGCTAACATAACACACATCAATAGGAAAGTTCAAGATGAACCTGGGAAAAATTGACTCATCAGATTTCTCCTTAAAAGTTCTGAAGTCTACCACGCTAGAATCCTAGAAGTAGTTTGATTAAAATCGGGTAGTTTTCTAGGGTCGTGTCAGCCAAGTCTGTTAAGCATGACTTATATTCTAAAGGAAATTTGATGGAAAGACTTTGCCACCCATGAAAAAAGACTGTTTTCTGGCAGAATGGCACATTTGGCGATATGTTATCAAGGGGCTTATAAGATTGAGTGGGCCTACATAATTAGCTTCCGGATGAATGGTAGGTTTAGCGTTACACCATCCAGGGCTTCTGAGGATGAAAGGACATTGATTTCTGGCTAAATAGTACATTTAGCAGTCATCCATGGAATCTGAGAATGAAAGTACAAAACAGTATCCAGTATTTTTTGATGAACATATATACCTATCTGTTTGTTGTGTCTTCCCTTCCTGAGGTTCATTATGACTGATGAAGTTAGCTGGAGCCTCCATGCAGCCATGCTCCTTGCTAATTTATTCTAAAAAAGCGAAAATTAATATCAAATAACTAGATTCAGAGGTGCTGACCCACACCTTTACGCTCCATTTTCCCAATGTATTTAGTGAGCATGTGACCTAGCTAGTCAACACCGAATTTAAACTCAATTGAATCTCTAGAGCACTATGGTACAATTTTAATGATGTGCCAATATTTTGTCATATCTACCATCTTGCATTCCCGAGTTATGCTAAGAAATTTCAGTAACCCCATGACCTTGACATTTAACCCTTTGACCATAAACTATTTCTAGCCAGACAAAATATGAATGGATGCATCAAATTTGTAGGTTTTTTACCCTCTTGCATTCGCGAAATGTGGCAGGAAATATGCATTCCAGTATGTAATTCATGAGCCTCTGACGTAGATCTTTGACTATTTGCGGTGAAACTTCAAAGCTGTCTAGTCAGCCACCATGTGACTGCATGCGCCAGATTTGGTGATTCTACCTTCTTCCATTCCTGAGTTATGACAAGATATGTGCATTCCTGTATATATTTAGTGACCCCATCACCTAGCTATTTCACCTCTAGTGAGTCACAATATAGGTATATGTGTCAAATTTGGTAATTCTACATTTATGGACACACATGTCCATTCCGGTATACACTTAGTGACCCCATAACCTAAATATTTGACCTGAAACTTCAACTCTCTCTCTCTCTCTCTCTCTCTCTCTCGTTCTCTGTAGCCAGCCCTAATATGGTTGTGTACAATTTTGATGATTCCACCTTCTTGCCTTCCAGAGCTATGATGAAGATGAGGAGATACATGACCCATTAGGGGCCTGTATCGCTTACCTGGAACATTGGCATTTTAAGTAAGAAGAACATGTTCTGCATGCAGAGTCCTACAGATATTTTGTCAGAAAATCAACAATTCTGCCAGAAATAGAAATTTTATTTTTAAATCTACAAATTATGACCAGACATTTAGGAGTAATATCTTAAACAATTTTCTGGAAAAGTTTGGTTGAAATTCTCATTAGAAATGTTGAAGTCAACCACACTACAATTTTTCCACCCAAGTTTTATTGAAATCGGCCATTGATTATGGAGTAGCGCGTTATTTAAAGGATTTCTGGAAAATGTTTGGGCAAATCCAATGGTCGAAGGAACAAAATTTTGAAAAGAAGTTCTGGAATTTACCAACAAGATCCTTCCAATCGTATTTGGTTAAAATTTACCAAGTGGTTTAAGAGGTATGTTTTAAATGATTTGAGACTTTTTTGGATAATCCATCAGTCACCAAGGAAATTATTGCATAGACCAAATCGGTAAAGTTTCATTAAAATCATATAACCACTTCATGAATTAAATGTCTATTGAAAAAAATGTTCACATTATTATGATTCTTGACTTAAAAGGCGACAAGTCAGACAGAAATAAACAGAGTTCAAACCATGTAACAGTTTGAGAAAATTTGAATCATTTTAATCATGATTGAGACTGGATGCAATGATGATATCTAAGAACAAATTTATAACGGTTTATTGAGATTGGATAATCCCTTGATGAATTAAATGTCCATGGAAACATTTTCTTGTTGCATGCTGCATGTTATTTGGATTGCCATGTCGGCACTTTGCGTCGGGATCAACAAAAACATACCCACCACCTAATGATAATGACAAAACACAAAAAAGACAGACAATTGGTACCAAGCACTATATTGGCCAAAATTTTAGATTTGCCAATATTGACAAGCAGTCAGATTAACTGAGCCATTGCTATGTTGGTGAAAATAGACGTTACCGTTAATAATCTATGTCAAATCATTAAAATTTATTTTCCATGCACCGTATTCTACAGTATTTTAATAACTATATTAAAATATCACTTTAGCCTAAGATCTATGATTAGATAGTAAAACTAAAAGTGTACAAGCATAGCAGTTATTTAAGATTACACTTAATATTTTGTCACCCTTGCTTAATCCCTACTGATGGGCAAAGGACATTTGTCCTGCATGTTAGTTATCCTGTTTTACCACCACCCAACTATATGACATTTACCAATGATGCCTGTGTACACAGTGTACTAGTTATATGTTTACCCTCTAACTATCACCAATGTGTAAGCTCTTTGACTAACTGAAAAACACTCAGCTCTTACGTACACACTCAGCTTTTATGTACACACTCGGCTCTTACATACGCACTCGACTCTTACGTACACACTCAGCTCTTACGTACACTCAGCTCTTACGTACACTCAGCTCTTATGTACACACTCAGCTCTTATGTACACACTCGACTCTTACGTACACTCAGCTCTTACGTACACTCAGCTCTTACGTACACACTCATCTCTTACCTACACACTCATCTCTTACGTACACACTCATCTCTTACGTACACACTCGACTCTTACGTACACTCGGCTCTTACGTACACTCATCTCTTATGTACACACTCGACTTACGTTCATAAGCTCTTACGTACACTCAGCTTTTATGTACACACTCAGCTCTTATGTACACACTCAGCTCTTACACACTCAGCTCTTGCATACACACTCGGCTCTTACGTACACACTCTGCTCTTATGTACACTCGGCTCTTACGTACACACTCGGCTCTTACGTACACACTCGACTCTTACATACACACTCGACTCTTACGTACACTCAGCGCTTACGTACAGGTCTCAATTACTGAAGGGCGATCTTATATGAACATATCCTATCGCTGGATTTACATACATGTAACCTGATAATGTCTGTCTTTGCATTAGCTAAACCATTTCTCCTCAATGTCCTCAAGAAATAGCTTAAAGGCCCCAGTTGTAGAGTTAGCTGATTGAAAGGTGTTGGTTCACAAGACAGCAATGTGTTTCAGTTAAATTGCCTTTAGAATAATCATGATCTAAGGATAGCATATAATATAATTAGTGCACAGAGGATATCTAAGGACTGTTAACATGCACCAGGAATACCAGGATATGGATGTTCATGCTACAACTAAAAGTAAAAGTACTAAGATGCCACTAAAAGCTTCAGTCTCTACATGGGACAACAGCGAGGTTTAAAAGGAGAAATGTTAGTAAAAAGATAATCATTACTTCAAATACCTAGAAAATCGATGAGAAATTAGATCATACTGCTAGGATCAAATTTTGAGTCTTCTACAGACCAAAAGAATATATGTTTGTTGATACATGCTTTTCTTAGGATGTCAGCTTCACGAGTCACTACTAGCATGCATAAATAAATTCACAACCATTACCAGCGTGCATATTATGAAAAACAGAAAACATACTACCTGTCTCCAGTGAGGTTTCACTAAAGAAAATCCTGAAAATTACATAAATTAATACCAGTTTGCACATTGTAATCGAAAGAAATACTAATAAGCATTGAATAAATGTGTACAGCTCCTTTTATATGAAAGCAAGTCATTATAAAGTTAACTGAAAATTAGATATAAGCATAACCATATGTTTGTCTCCAAAATAATCTTACCTTTAAACTCAGAAAAAATATGGAAAAGTTAAAAGATTTATTTTTGTTATACCGTGGAATAAATCTATACGAACGCTGGAAGGAACAAATTTGTAAAGGATCATTAAATCAGATAAGCCATTGTTGATGTAAATGTTCATGGAAAACACTAACTTTTAATGACATTCAGAACCTCGGAAAATATGGAAAAAATATCAGGCTTTAAACTTTATTATGATAGACTGCATGTAATTGTGTTAAAGACTAAGCCTGTAAAGATTCATTGAGATTAAATAAGTCATATAGGTGAGTTAAGTGGCCACTGAAAAACCGTAACATTCTACTTAATTCCTACGGCACCACACTATGCTGGGCCATCGTCCACTTTGCTTTGTCATTGATAATTATTTTTTGGTTGTTTAAAAAGTTTTAAATGATCAGACTGCACTTCGTCTTGAGAACACTTCGGTTACGTACATTTCTTCCCTTCAACGTTAACCAATTTATATGGCACATGGTAATCAGACCCCAATGGGTCACCTTTGCGTGCTTTTTTTTTTGCATTATAGTGCAAAACTAGGTCACCCATGTCTGGGGCTGGTAACTTTCTTTTTCGTTTGTTTAGTACGAACTTTGTTTTTCTTGGCTTGTGTGAATATTTGCCAAAACAGGTTGGCAGAGTTCACCATTGCCAGACTCCACATCAGTCTGCAGATCCTTGGATCAAGGTTGACGATTGAACTTAAAAAACAAAAGTACATTTACCTTCTCCATTTAACCAAATAAAATGTGTATAATAAATATATTGTGATGAGAATGAGGGAAAAGTAAGAGAGTTAAGTTAGGTGATATATTTGTAGTACTTAGAAACATTTTACTGCCTAACAATCTCTTGATTCTCATGATTCGCAAGCATAGTTTTGTAGTGAATAAGACTATGTAGTCTGTTATTCCTGAAACATTTGGTCTAGCTTCTCAAGTCTCTCCAACAGGCAAGGATTAGCCTATCAGAAGTTTGGAAATGGTCAGCGGACTCGTTGGTGAAAAGATACACAATTTCTTATTGATATTAAATTAATATTTTTGTCTCACTCTGGTTACACTTACAATTTATATTAGTATGAAAATACAATGTAAGACCGTTATATCACACAAGATAGGGTCGAACAATGCTGAACCTATGACAGAGACTAGTCGAAAAAATTACTTATCCGATTTGTCTCAATTTTTAACACAACAAAGGAACTTATGGTGCAATAGGATTTTCAGACTGGTCCTGATCAAGATCTGACCAAATTCTGGATAATTGGATATCTCGGGAAAATACTAATACGGGTTGACTCAAATTCTAACACAAGAAAGAGTGACAGTACAGTAGGATTCCATGTGGAATGGCAATTGATCTAAAAGATCTAGAAAATATGAAAGCCATTTAATGTCACACACACGCACGCAAATGCCGCATAGCAAAGCAATGTCCTTACGTTTCTCTTCAATATATTGGAGAATGTAAAAAGGTCATGAAAGCAGACATTTTTAGAATTTCATGAGGTGAAAGGGAGGCATAAAAAATTGCTGAAAACATCTGAAACTCAAACATGCCGTGTCCCTCTGTACCTCATAATTTAAGCGTGTGCGACAAAACGTGTGGAAAACTTATATTTTTCGTATTTCCAATGTCAAAAGGAACTGTAACTCCACAAACAAGTTACGACAATGTCTAAAACAACTTGCTCTGTAGCTCCTTATAATGAAGCAATATACCTACCAATTTTCAGTTGAATATCTTGAAGGAGTGCAAAAAGAAGCCAGGAAAAACTCGTATTTAAGAAGCGAAAATGTCTAAGACTCAAATTTGTTCTGTACTGTAGTAAAGCAATGTATCAATTTTCAGTTGACTGAAGGAGTGTCAAAAACTGATAATTTTAGCATTTTGACAGAAATGCCAGAAACTTGAACTTAATCAGTTTTCATAACAAAGCAATACAGCAAGTTTCAGTTGAATATGTTAAATGAGTGCGAAAAGCGTTGCAGAAAATTGATATTTTTAGAATTTCATGAGGCGTAGCATTATCAACAAGAGCTCCTCAAGCGGTGTATAATACCCCTCTGTGATGACAAACCAATGAAGAGAGCTATATTATTAGATGGCGATCATCCTATGCAGTTTCAATGCGATTCGATAAATAGTAGCCAAGTTATCATCCACATACCAATTTTCAAGATGGCCACCGGTGACCATAGTTTTCAGATCATCATCAATTTCGAACGGTTTCTTCCTCAGACGTAGTCCAGTCATCCTACACATTTTCAAAGCGATCAGAGAGTTATCGGCAGGAAACCAATTTTCAAGACTGGCCATACTGAATTTTGGATCATCGTAGATTTCGATAGATGTCTTTCTCAGGCATAATCCAGTCATCTTATTTTCACATTTAGAAGCAAACCGATAAATGGTAGGGGAGTTATCATCCAGGAACAAAATCTCTCAATGACCTGTGATGGCTGGCGGCCATATTGGATCATTGTCGATTTCAATAGATTTATTCCTGAGTCCTAGTCCAGTCATCCTATGAAGTTTCATAATGATCGGTAGCAGAATTATTATCCAGAAATGGAGTTATCATCGGCACATCAATTTTCAAGATGGCCCATGGATTTCAATAGGTTTCTTCCTCAGATG
The DNA here is from genome assembly GCA_034401795.1 of Chaetoderma sp. LZ-2023a. Classification (NCBI taxonomy): domain Eukaryota; kingdom Metazoa; phylum Mollusca; class Caudofoveata; order Chaetodermatida; family Chaetodermatidae; genus Chaetoderma; species Chaetoderma sp. LZ-2023a. Next base: position 23,236 of record JAVVLW010001377.1, on the reverse strand, counting down.
TAGTCCACTCATTCTATGAAGTTTCAAAGCAATCCGATAAACGGTAGCTGAATTATCATCATGAAATCAATTTTCAAGATGGCTGGTGGCCATATTGGATTTGGGATCATTGTCTGTCTTGAGTGGTTTATTCCTCAGCCTTAGTCAAGTCAAATTTCAAACTGATCCGATACACAGTAGCAGTCATCATGCGGGAACCTCTCTCCTGTCCAGCCGCATGGCAGCCTGTAAATGCCATCACATAATACACCACCAATTTTTTGGCTTGGTATAAGAATTGATGAAAATGTCTGAAACTCGAACTTGTTCTGCAACTTCTTATAATAAAAGAATGTACCAAGACAAAGTTTCAATATTAAACTAAGTGAATGTTCGCTAGGTTCAGGAGTTATGTTTTCCACCATCTTTCCTCCAGTCACTTGTACATCCATGCGTAGCAGCGTGTCCAATTTTTCATGCTCTCTTGAGCGCTGAACGCTGCATAAGTTAATGCAAATATTTATTCTTGATGGGCGGGGGAAGGTTGACACATCACTTGTCCCATTGGCATCCAATTAATTTGTCCAATTCATCCTTTCTTGGCCAATCCTTTCTTGGCCATGGGCTAAGAGTGGGTTATTAACCCCACTCTGGCCATGGGTGAGCCACAGCATGTAAGAACCCAGGAACACGTCACCGACTCATTCCTTTGCTACAAAGGTCATTATGGACTACACAATTCCATTTTGAATTCTTGACCTACCTAGCTAGTCTCTGTACAATTCTGACACCAAATCAAGTTATCTGACAATTATCAGTATTTATACAGTATACTTTAATTACCAGCATTGTAGGGTCTGTTAGAATCTCCGCTGGATAGCGTGCCTCGTCTAAACGGGCTATACTTTGTGGTCATTTGTTTTTTTGTCCTGAGTGAGAATAGAATTGGGCCTAGATGTTTGTCCCAGTCATCTCATTGGTCAGAGACCACCATTTTCAGGGCTCTGAAAACAACCAATATATTTAATTAGAGAATAGCTAAAACTTGACAATTTGAACTGAAACTATTCCAAGCGAAAAATTGTCCGGGTTTTTAAGTATCACCTCAGAAATCCTAAGATATCCATGGATTGTCCCTAGCTCAAAGCCACCTGAGAGAGAAATGCCTGAACAATCCAGGTCTTTCAAAAAGTCTGGGATTGTCCAAGGTTTTCCAGTCTTGTATGAACACTGAAAAGCCTGGACAATCCCTAATTTTCAAACATCCTGGATTGTCCGAGGTTTTCCGTGCTTGTATGAACCCGAAAAAGCTGACTTTCAAAAGTACGGGATTGTTCAAGGTTTTCCGTGCTTTGTATAAAACTGGACATGCCCGGACTGGGATTGTCAGAGGATTTCCGGACTTACATAAATACATAAAAGCCCAGAAAATCCCAAACTTTCACGTAATAGTCTGAAATATTCCATGCTTTTCCGGGCAGTTGACCTTTAGACCCGCTAAATTGGCGGGAAATTTAAGTCCTTAGCAGGAGATGACATTCAGTGCAGTGATCATTACTAATGTATCATGCGCTATGGATACAAAATATACTGCTTTGAAAATGCTGACAACCTTTAGACAGATTACTTAGCACTTAAGTAACCTTATAATCGAAATAGTATTGAGAGGTACATATGTATTTTATTGATTTGGGGGAAATTTATTAGCAGTTACCAGTTTTGGTTCAACTTCTTAAGCTCTACTGCGATGCAGTGATTCTAATACATGTAATATGTTAACAATCTCTGGTCATAGCAAACATATGAAATGGTACATGTCTCATATAGTGTTGCATTTATGTTCTAGGATATTCCCGGGCATTCTATGCAAAAACCTGTTGTTGTTCGGGCTCATTACCTAGACTGGACAATCCTGGACATTTATCCTGGACAATCGTTCCAATTTCCATCCCAGCTTTTCCGTGCTTGGCTAGCTAAAGAACCCTCAAAATCCTAAGTATTTAAAAACGCCGACCCAGGTATTTACATAGTTACCTATGCATACCTGCCAGTCTGCAAACTTCCGTCAAACCTCCTATGTGTGAGTGAGTGAGTGGGTGGGTGGGTGGGTGGGTGGGTGGGGAGGGAGGGAGGGAGGGAGGGAGGGAGGGAGGGAGGGAGTGAGTGAGTGATGGATTACACATCACCAATGAAGGCAAAATTAAACTATCAAACTTTTATAGCCAAGCCGTAAGCCATATGTAAAGTGTAAATTTAATTATCCATCCATCCACCCATCCATCCATCCATCCATCTATCCATCAAACCATCCATCCATTCATCCATTCATCCATTCATTCATCCATTCACTCACTCACTCACTCACTCACTCACTCACTCACTCACTCACCCACTCACCCACCCACCCACCCACCCACTCACTCACTCACTCACTTACCCACTCGCTCACCCATACTGTTGTCCGGTCGTGCATAGGCTCGTTCGTTCGTTCATAGGCTCGTTCGTTCATTCATTCATTCATCTCCCGTTCGTTCGTTCGCTCGTTCACACAGCCGTTTTTAAATTGCCCAAAATATTAAATTGCCCAAAATATTGTCAAAACACACACACACACACACACACACACACACACACACACACATAATTGAAAAATGATCGCACAATTTTCAAATTGTCCAAAATATTGTCAAATTAGCTAAAATATTTTAAAATCATCCATAATATTGTTAAAATTATCCAAAACATTTTTATTTTTTTTAAATTATCCATAATATTGTCAAAATTATCCAAAACATTTTTAATTATCCAAAATTTTTTAATTGAAAAATTATCCATAATATTGTTAAAATTATCCAAAACATTTTTAATTAAAAAATTATCCATAACATTGTTACAATAATCCAAAACATTTTTAATTATCCAAAATAATGAAAAAAATGCATAAGGAATTTATTTAATTTAAAAATTTTTTTAACTTAAAAATTTATTTAATTTATAAATTACCCATAATATTGTTAAAATTATCCAAAACAATTTTAAACTATCCAAAATATTGAAAAAATTGCATAAGCAAATCATTTTGAGTTTAAAAGGCATTTTCGAATCTAATCACTACAATAAGAATAATATAGGCTTGTTAACTATTCAACTACAAGAATAATCAATATGAATTCCATATAACTTTTACAGCCAAACCTTAAGCCATATGTAAAGTGTAAATTTAGTTATCCATCCATCCATCCATCCATCTATCCATCAATCCATTCATTCATACATTCATTCATTCATTCATTCACTCATTCATTCACCCACTCACCCACCCACCCACTCACTCACTCACTCACTCACTCACCCACACTTTTGTTCATTCGTACACATGCTCGTTAGTTCGTGCGTAGGCTCGTTCGTTCATACATTCATTCATTCTCCCGGTCGTTCATCCGCTCGTTCACACGTCCGTTTTTTAAATTGTCCAAAACATTGGCAAATTAGCTAAAATAATTTAAAAATCATCCATAATGGTGTTAAAATTATCCATAATATTGTTAAATTTATCCAAAACATTTTTAATTATCAAGTTTAAAAGAAATTTTCAACGCCCACGAATTTAGAAAAAAGATCAGCCCATCAAACAAATAATGTTTAATCATTTTCGAGTCTAACCTATTCAACTACAAGCATACTCAAAATCCTAGGATATCCAGACTTTCTATGCAAGGGGCACATTACCTAGCCCGGACAATCCTAGACATGTTGAAGATTTTGGATCTCCGATTACTGACTAAGATTATCTCAGATGGTTCCGCTTCACTATCGGTAAGATTATGATGTGACGGTTGCTGCGACAACCTTTCGCCGATGGTGGAGAAGGATACAAGACAGTCTGGCTCGCCTCGTCAAGAAGATGGTGATGACGATATTTATTAGAAGACTGCTGGGCCTATTCTGACTAAAGAAGATCGGGTAAGGATCGGATGTTGCTTCCGACTCATTGATCAGATTCCTAAATTCTAACTGCTAACGGAAAGATTAAATCAAACTATTGTCTCACATATACGTAAGATGATATTTTTATTAAGTTAACTGTACAGAAGTTTTACAACGTGATTTAGATTAGAGCAAATCGCTCAGATAACAAACTAGTATCTTCTGGTACAGAACAAGTAATTTCTACGGCTACGCTACGTCTATAGCTACTTCTAAACTGAACATCGACGAGATGTTCAGTGAATCGAGATGGTGGATTGATTGCTTTCTATATCTGAAAGTGTATATTTTATAGTCCTCAGAATCTGAGTTTCTATACATATCTAAATATTTAGATTCTACCCGAACCTGTTCTGATGATTCTTCTAGGTACATCATAAGCACAGCTTGATTGGCCAGGACAGTCAGTCCCCCAATCAACCTATACTTATTCCTTCCTAGAAGTCCCTACCTAATAAATGTTGGTCGTTCTGACCAATCAGCGATCCCTGCATTTCAATGTTAACTACAAAATCTGTTCTATATCATTCTTTGCTACAGAGTTTGATCGACGCGCATTGATTATGACATCATCCTGACCAATCAAACTCTGTGCTATTCTTCTATGGAGATGTTGCCTCCAATAGACAAAGTGGTGGTAACTGGTTCTGATTTGATGCGATCTGTCAGCTAACTAACAACATTACGGAATGTGTTGTTGCATGCCATTGTATGAGTGACATATAGTTGATATACAAATTTCGATTATGTTATTAATTCCTACAGGACGCTACAATGTCCATGTCCTGTCCATTGCCTATTGATGGATAAGCCTGTAGGATGTTAGAGTTAATAGGCACATGAGCTGTATGATCTCATTGCCAGCTGATGTTGTTCTATTCTCATGTGAGAATCTAGAATGCCTACGTCATCAACTAAGTCCATTTGTCACGTTCGATTCCACTGACTATTATGCCTTGATTATTTCCTAAACTATCGATTCAACCAGCTGCTGAATATTATAAAAGTGTATGCCGACTGAACAGCAACAACTTTCATCTGAACTATTTCCAGATACACATCAACTCAGAACCGTGGGATCTATTCTAATCAATTCGACTATTTCAATTTCGATGATAAAACTTTATCCAATGAGTTTGAATGTGCACATCACGCATTTACCAGAAACTGACTATCATCAGCACTGGATGATGTAATAATAAGTTAAATATTAAAAGTATAACGTCAACCGGTCCATTAGCTCACCTGGTATTTTCAAATCATAAATTTCTCTTGGGACTTACTCGAAAATATAAGACATCCGGCGGGGTCATGACTCCCACAAGACAATCCCATATCTACAATGTGTGCCTGGACAATCTTGTACATTTGTTAATTAACCTCGGAAATCCTAGAATATCCATGGACATTCTGAGCTTAACACTTAACAAATGTCTGAGCAGAATTGTCCGGGCTAGGTAATGTGCCCAGACAATTCTGGACATTCATTATAATTTACGCCCCAGCTTTCACAAGTAAACAACCCCAGAAATCCTAAGACATCCTCTGAATTTCTATGCAATTTGTCTGGGGAAATCCTAAGATATCCCTGGAATTCCAGGTAATTTTTCGCAGGGAAATCACTATGTCACGACAATATAATTATATGTGTAAATTTGGTGTTTTTAGCATTCCCAAGCTATGGAGAACAAGAGTTTTAGTGAAACTCAACATATGCCCGCAAACATATTTGTTTGAGGAATTAAAAAATGTATGTCGATATTTAGTTTTCGGTAATCTTGAGTTTTGTAGGGAAACGCTGGCATATACGAATGGATCTCACTGAAATTCCATTACAGCCGACGACGTCTTATAACATATTTTTCTATGTACAAAATTTTAATTAAATGTGCCCAGTCATTTTTCAAGGTAGATAATGGACAAGAAACTTGCGACAAATTTGCTGTCTTTCAAGGGAGATAACTCTGGCGAATATAGGCAGATGTTGCCAAAATGTAATCCTGACAGTTCCTCTGTACTGTCTAGACCCGCTGAAAAATAGTGAGTATAAGTTAAAATCTGTTAGAGATATGGATCAGACAAAAGCTTTTGACAAATTTGATGCATTTCAAAGGAGATAACTCTGGCGAATGAGCAGATTTTGCAGAAAGAAAATCACGACACTTCGTCTATATGCAATAGATCCTCTGATAAAAGAATTGTGAGATAGATCGGACAAGAAATGTTTGACAAATTTTGTCTTTCAAAGGCGATAACTTTGATGAATATGAACACACATTTCTGAAATGAAATCCAGACATGTCGTCTATAAGTATAAGATCTGCTGAAGAAAATGCAGAGCATAAGTCCCAAACTCTAAGATATCGAACGGAAAATAAATTTTTAACACATTTTAAGGTTTTCAGGGGAGATAACTATGACCATTATGGGCTGAATTTAATGAAACGAAATTATGACATTGAGTCTCCACACACACCTACACCCCACAGCCATAATATATGCAATGAGAAAAGATAATGTGGGCGTAGGAGACCAAACCCTTCGAGATATTCAAATAAGAACTAGATGGATGGACGGACATGCGAATGGGGAATGCCTTCCCATAATACGACCCACTTTGTGTGGGCGTATACAAATTTGCTTATTTGACCATTTGAACTGAAGTCCTAGTCATTCTCAATATGACTGGATGTGCCAAATTTGGTGACTACATCTTTTGCATTCCTGAATTATGGCCAAAATATGTATCCTGCCAACCACCGGGAGCTACATATTTGACCTGAAACTCAAACAATTTCCAGCGTGCTGTAATATGAATGGATGTGCCAAGTTTGGTAATTCAACATTCTTGCATTTTGGCATGTAATTAAAATTAAAGCAAAGGTTTGAAACTATCCATATTGATGCGCTATACAATGCTGTGATCAAAACGTCTGTTTCCTTAAAGCTCTCCCTGTTCTCATCACAATCATTACACAGAGATCGCATACAACTACGAGCACTGCATCTGTTGTGTAGATTTGGTGTGTTCAGTGTCTCAATGATTTGACTCCAATCAGGACGGGCAGTTTTGCATATACCACTAAATGTTCTCTGGGTCATGTATCTACGTGTCTATCGTCATGTCAATAATAGAACAGTAAGAACCTGCTTCTGAATTGGCTGCTTCCATTGTTTTTCCCATCCCGATTCAGAGTTGGGGCAATGACTACCTTGGAGAACATTTCAGTTATCATGATGGCTGGTGACCATAAAAATTGAAAGCCTATAGGCACAACAGAGGATGAACACCATGTGATGAATGGATAGACAGATTAACTCATGGCGAGTAAGCTAATGAAATATTGGATCGAATAGCACTGGCAATTATAGATGTATTACATCAGATTTAGATTTGACACTAAGAAACTAGAGCCTGCATGTCAATGTCGATTCGCCACTTTTGCATTCTTTGCAGATGCTATTGTGATTGCTATATCAAGCCATACTTCACTTTGCTTCGGGATTGTCAAAACCCAGTCACCAATTTCTTTAACAGGTCTTGATATTTTATGGAACCTTTTAAGTTCTGGTAATGTGTCGGCACCATGTAGGCTAAATCATGGAACCCAAAATTTGTTACCCATTTTTGCAATGTATTGTAATTTATAAGCATGGTTTATTTACGGAACTGAAATTCAGTTTGCGGTAGGTTCGCTCGCATCAACGCAGGTCATGGAACCAAACAATAGGTTCTGAAATATCGAGGCATGCTTAATGGTTCCAAGTTAGAAAACAAGTTGGATATAGTCCTGTCTAGGCAACACTTCGTCATGATAATACAAAGATAGAACCTGCCTTTTGATGGTTTGATTAGTTCTCTCATCCAATCCATTAGTCTGCGGATGATATGCTGCAGTAACTTTGTGCTGAATTTCCAATTTGGCACATAACTGATCATTAATCTAGACAAAAAACAATTTAATTTACCAAATACCCATACTTTCTCATTGTTGCATGATGACAACCAAATTTAAATCAGAGGAGATCCAAGTATTAATCAAGCTTAAATGATTGCTCAATATCATATCAAAAGCCATGCACTAAGGAGGTAAGGAAAGAATTCTATGCACTCTGCCTATTCGGCAACTTAAACTAATGCCAAATTTGTAATATCTCTTCGGTGATACAAATAAAGTACAAAACAAGAAAATTAGAAAATTCCTAACTTTAACATTTCCTATATGTATATGAGAAAAAGAAACCAAATGTTTCAGTTAAAAAGATTATAAATTTTGGAGTTGATGTTATGACAACTATAATTTAGAGGATTAACTAACCTCATCTCTTGATAACTATACAGGTGATCTAATCTGCCACTCATAAACTATGCAGGTAACGTTGAGCTTTTTATCATGCCCTTATGCAGCAACACCTTCCAGCCAAATTAATTCCAAAATGTTCAACAAGATGCGTATTACATAAAGAATGATATCACACACACTATCTTTTGGAGAGAAAATGGCGGCGATCACTGTTGAACATTTATGTGATATTACAAAGCAGATAAATGTAATACAGATACGGGAATGTGACAGGGTATGAATGATATGCTATCTATATACCATAATCTATTGGTGCAATACGTTTGAGAGGAGATTAGCATCCCTTTCATGTGTCTAATTTTAAGAAGTGACAATTCTTTGTAAAACAATAGATGAGAAAGGCACCCGTTGGCCTTAGTCAGTCGCATCCATAACACTTTTTATATCTAGTAAGAAAACATTCCAGAAAATAGACACAACAATACCTGGTTGACAAACTCTCTACCCTGGTCAGTCATCATACAGTTAGATGCACCGTGCCGGTAGATAAGGCAGATTTGTCCTTTAAAGGAAATGCTTAAACCCATTTAGTGTAATAATCCGTTGAGGTGAAAATGTAGCGATTATTATCTAGAGTGCATGTGAGTGGCCCTATTAGGTCCACTCCCAACATCTCCCATGGTCCAGTAACCTTTTTGAAAAATAAATACATGAAGCTACATTCAATTAGTTTTGACAAATTATATTGAAACTATTCATGATGTTTAATTCATATTTAAACCTTTTTATAAAATCATCATATAAGATATGAATGTCTGGTTTATACCTTAATATGTGGTCGAAGTCACTCTTGCTTTTGTATTAAAAGGAAGAACGCAGTAGTTCAAAGTATATAATGTACAAAGACTGATCTTGAAAAGTCACCACAACTGATCAAAACTAAATAATAATAATAATAATAATAATAATAATAAAAATTTAGAATAGTAATGGGTAATGGCAGCAATGGATCATCATACTAACATATGACCACTCAGATCGCTCCGCTGTTTGTGGCTGTAGTTGCAGATCTTTGATCTCTTGCTATGTGAAGTAACATTACGCTGGTGGGCTGGAGGGTAGCCAATCAGGTCATCATTTATTTCTTATCGAGAAATTTGATTGGCTGTGACACACAGTTCATTTATATTTAGGACGTTTCGTTAACTTAGCATAAATATCATATCCTGCAAGCACGGTACTCGATATGGGGGTAGGGCGTGAGGGCGTGACCGTGCAATAGGACGATGGCAATGGATGGTATGTAAACGAACACATTGGCTACAGAATGGGCATGATGGGTGAAACAGTATTAGGTTACACATTTACTAAGGTTAACAGAACACAAAATAACTATAGAGATGAGTACCTCATGAGAGGAGCTTATGCCAAAGAAAAAATGGTCAATTGTGACATTGCCAATTACCAAGGACTGCTAGACATGGTCTTAATGTGTTGAATTTGCTGGATCTAGTACAATATTTTACCATGTCTTAATAACAGTTATATGTTTTGATACATACTATAAATTTATATAGGATACAGGCTATTAGACTGATCTGCTACAAAAATAAGTGAGCTTATTGAAATTAAGGATGCAAGTCCGCCACAGGATTTAGTGGTCCAATTGTTTGGCATTTCTCACAACTGTGGATCTATGGAAGCATAAGGAATATATAAAATTTAAATGTTCTCCATGTATATTCTGATTTATTTTGCATCCAACCGCTTTTACAAAAGGCGTAATGTTTAGCGTAGTCTGATCAGCGATACTAATTTTCTTTCTTTTATCGCTACTTCAGCAGGTCCCCTTTAGAGTAAATTTTGTCATTCTTTTCAGATATTGTCAATACTAGCGGTTTTAAAAGGTGTATGCCTCCCCAACACACACCCACAAGTACATGTATAATTAATCTAATAATTGTGATTATTTATCTGCGATTATGAAAAGTGCATAATCATGCAAGCCTATTTCTGATACACTACATACATGTTGCCCAGGATGCCAATGAATATGATGGGAGTTGAACCCAGGACCGGACTCAATCATGATGAGGACTGAGCAGGTCACCGGTCAGAACTTTGTTGTAGATGTAACCATAAAAGATAGTTACAGAAAGATAAAGTGTAATATTATATGTATGATCTAGTAATATAAGCTACATGTACAATGACCAAAAGTTAAAAAAGATTAGTTTAAATTATCTCGTCTCTGTTCGGTGTATCATGGCTAGAAATCCTCATCTTAAAATAAAATTGATAAAAAGAACAAAACAGGAAACAAAACACAAAACAAAATAAAACTGTGTGCGTATGTGCGTGTCCCATGATTGAATATGATTGGTATTCTTAAACATGCATACCTATCGTAGAGATACAGTGTGGAAGGATCTTGACAGAGCGATAGCAGATTACTTTTACTACCTTGTACAATAGCAGCTTCATGCATTTTAAAGCATGAATTATAGAGACAGGCAATGAACATTAGATGGTAGGTGGAGCGAGTGGTACATCATAATGGTGTCATTCTGCTGGTAGTTGAACCCAGGACATAACAAAGCACGACATGAGCGCTGAGCAGGTCACCGGTTCGAACTTGGTTGTAGATGTAACCATGAAAGATAGAGTTACAGAAAGATAAAGTGGAATATTATATGTAAGATCTAGAAATATGAGCTACACGTATAATGAACAAAAGTTGAAAAAAGATTAGTTGTATGTAATGTATTACATATATCTTCTTTCTATAAATCTGCTTAAAATAAAACTGTTAACAAGAGCTCCGCAAACGGTGCATAATAACCCGCCATTATGACAAACCAACTTAATGAGAGTCATCAGAAAATAGTAATTTCTTCCTCAGACCTAGATCTGTCATCCTATGAAGTTTCAAAGTGATCTGCTACACGGAAAGGGAGTTGTCGTTCGGAAACTAATTTTCAAGATGGCCATACTGGATTTAGGATCATCGTAGATTTGTATAACTTTATTCCTCAGACCTAGTCCAGTCATTCTAAGCAGTTTCAAAGAAATTCAATAGATAGTGTGGCTGGCGGCTGTCTTAGATTTCGGATCGTTCTCCATTTTGATAAGTTTCTTCACCAGAACTACTCCAACAACCCTATGCCGTTTCAAAGCAATCCAATGAGCGACAACCTAGTTATCATCCGGAAACCAATTTTCAGGATGGCCGCAATCTTGGATTTCGGATCAGCATCAATTTCAATAAGTTTCTTCCCCAGACCTAGTCCAACCATCCCATGAAGTGTACGTACCGATAAACAGTAACAGTTATCATCTGGAAAACACTGCCACCCGCCCATCCACGCCATCACATACATAATGTAGACTACAGGGGTACACGCTGCTCCATATAATCATCTTGTTCATCGGTACTGTATTCGTACAGTACGTCAGCCCAATGATGCTGGTTAGCCGGCCTCGGGGATATTGGAGGATAACCGCAGTGTCCACAAAGACTGACCTCGTTCCAGTGGGGCCTTGCGACCATTGCCGCAGAAGTTGAACTGCACCATTTCATCCCAGCTGTTAGTGTTACCGATCGCTAATTTAGATGCGAGACATAATAAAAATATATAAAGGCTGTCAAACAATTGTACTCGTTTGCTGCTGAGGTAAAAAAACTATGTAAAAAAGGAATGGTGTTGTCTATTCTGTATCTCGCCAGAGGTAACTCACGGATCTCTGAGCTGTATATTCTGTAAGGTATCCCTTTGAAGGAAAGTCCTAGCACACCTATTTTAGCTGGTTTAACATAAACTATAGTTGCCTCAGGCCGGCCGAATAATTTTTGGTTGCGAGAGGAAAGTGCCTCGCGTGGGCCTCCGTCACAGGAAAATGCCTACAACGCTGAAGCGGAGATGTGGTAAAATAAACAAAATCACGGACTTCCTTTTTCACAAGAGAGTAGTTATACTTACCTCCCTAACACTCAATGGTATTTCCTAAATATTGACCTTCACACAATAACCCTAAATTTAAAAAGAAAAGTGCCCCTATTGGGCAGGTAGACAGGGGACAGTCTGCCGAATGCCGACCAACCCCCCCCCCCCACCTCGCGCATGCGCAGACTGAAACTGCCTCAGCTGGACACATACAACTTACAAGCGAGCCTCTGTGGGGCAGAGAGCCGGGTCTGTGTTAGGGAGGTAAGTATAACTACTCTCTCGTGAAAAAAGAAATCTGTGATTTCGTTTATTTCACTTCAAGAGACACACTTACCTCTCTAACACTATGATATTGCCAGAATTCGTCAGTGAATTCGGCGGGAGGCGGTGTCAAAAGACCACCTCATCCCTTGCACGTTTTTGCGCATGAAGGACTAGCATCAGAAATTGTGTGACACACACAATCAGGCAATGATTTGAACATCGGATAACACAACCTTGGGAAAGGAGAGGCTATGACCTCAATATCCCATACGCTCTAAGTACTGGTGCTAAATACTACAGGACACGAGACGAAAGGCTTCATTTTCGTATACTCTCAGTAAATGAACCACATAATACACAGGTTCCATTATCTTTTCATTAAAAATGGGTAATAAATCGTGACAATAAATTATGTAAGAACAAAAAAGGCAGTACTGACCTTATGCATGTAAGCTGTATCCATCCAGTCCACTTCAGTGAAGGAAGAATGATACACGATTAGGCGGTTCTTTCACAATTAAAATGTGCTGTCTGAGGACAGCAAGTGTAACTTATCTACAATATATACACCTGATATCTTTTGAAAATCGATATGGCAAGAGAATTAGTGGTGTCACGGAGGTATGTGAGTCACTGAGCTACCGACATAATGTCATCCACCGGCACACCGTTAAACAGGGCGGTGGACGCCACTATGCCACGGACACTGAGCCTTTGCTAAGTCAACTTGTTTACCAGTGGCGGATGTGTGGCAAAATTGAATACATTCGACAATCCACCTAGATATAGTGTCTTTTGATGCCCTGCCATGGGGTTCAATATAAGACAGCCATAACGAGGATGGGTCCGGCTGCCATCCTGTGTACGTTGTTTGTACCTGTTTAATGCGCGGACTGGACACCATGCTTTTGAATTAGGATCATACCTAGTCAAAGCTGGTAAAATAATAGGTTGACCTGGGTATTTCAGACTGGTTTTTAGCCATGAAATTAATCCTAGGAAGAAGAATAAGGCCTTCGCCTGTAACCACATAACGGTCTGCCTCGGCGGATAAAGCGTGAATTTCACTTCTCCGTCTTGCAGAGGCCGCAGCAATTAAAAATACGGTTTTAGGCATCACCAATTTTCATAGAAATGGAACTTAGTGGTTTATCAGCTAGAACTGAACAGACTTCATCCATTCCCCTATCAGCCAAGCAAGGGATAACAGACATCAAAGCTGACTTGTAGCCAGTAATAGAGTTAGGTTTGAGGCTATAGGCATCATACAGGTGACAGAGGAAATCGGCTACTACCTGAATAGATGCATCCATTGGATTAACATCTCTGTTTGTGCACCATTCTGCAAATCTATCGATTTTATAGTTATATGCTCTGGAGGTTGACCCCCAGTTGGCTTTTGCCATAAACACGACTGCTTGCTCAGAAAAGCCCTCCTTAATTTTAGATTCCTTGCCAACATCCACGCATCCAATTGGAACATTGATGGTGAAGGGACTTGCCCTGGAAAATAATATTGTCCATCAAAGGCAGAGGAACCGGATTGCAAACCAGAAGGTCCAGCAGATCCGTATGGGTATGCTTACATTCCTTTCCAACTGATAGCTAGCGCATCTGTTGCGAAAGCGCTTGGTTCTGGAATAAGAGAGACGTACGTCGTCATCTTCACATTCTTCTTCATTGCGAACAAATATATGTTCCCCCAGTAGTCGAGCAGATGATCCACCATACATTAATTTAGTTGCCATTCCGTGGACAAAACACTCATTCTTCGGCTCAATGAGTCTGCTAACAGATTTAGCCTTTCCGGAATGTGAACTGCCTTCACCAAGAAAGCAGTTTCTAAGTCATCATACAGAGACTGGGCGACTTCGTTCCGCCCTGGTGGTTTATGTAAGTCATTACTGTTGATACTGTTGGGTTGTCTGATCGAACTAGAAGGATCTTACACTGAACTTTCTTTAAGAAATGTTCCAGGCCCAGAACTACTGCTCGTAATTCCAGTAGATTTATATGTTCTTGTGACTGATCTAGATTCCAAAGCCCTGATACTGTGCCTTCTTCCAGCCCACCCACCCATCCCTCCATTGACGCATCATCGTTACTTGGGGGTGGGGAGGGGTGAACAGGTTCCAACACTCACACCTCTGAATCCAGGGAACCTGTCCTCTGGGTCCACTGTCATGAGAAATAACTGGATAGGCCCTCCCGAAAACCCCACACCACCATGGCATTATCATACTTGCAACCAATCACCAAAACAAATAATAATAATAATAATTTTAATTAGCAAGATAAGCACACCTTATTTTCCATGTTTCTTCTTCTCTTCCAATTACTGGCCGCCTTCAACTTGCAGAAGATTATTCCAGGTGTGTGCATGCGTCAAGTTTAGAAACAGGGTGCCAAAATGTAAGTACAGGTGCAGATTAAAAACAGAGCTTCCACGCTAGTTTCTGGTCACTAGGGCCTTGAAGGCATCTAGTGACACGCTGGTGACCGTCTCTTCTGGCAGGGCATTCCAGCCAACGGCTGTTCTGGTATGTGAGATTTGATATGCCATACAGTGAGTGTGTCTTGTGTGACGGAGTGGTTTCACTAGGTAGTTTTCCATGTTTACTTCTACTATGTTGTTGTTAATTTTATAGAACATGATGAGACTTTGCGGCGAGCTTGTAGACTTTGCCATTCTAGTGTGTTGAGCATTTCGCCTATGCTGGATGTATTCCGATATTGATGGTTTACGAATCAGGCAGCTCGTCGTTGGACTTTCTCAATTTGGTTGATATCACTTTGCTCATATGGGTTCCAAACAGTACTCTCGTATTCAAGACTCGGTCGTACTAATGATTTGTACCCTTGGGCCTTGGTCCGTTTAGGTGATATTCTGAGGTTTCTGCGGAGGAAGCCAATGGTCTTATTTGCCTTGTTGCAGATCATTGATATGTGTGGGTTCCAGTCTAGATTGTTGGAGATGGTTAACCCCAGGTATTTTGCTGATGTAATGGGTTTTAGGATCACGCCGTGGAGTTGGTATTCATGTCGTATGGTGGTCTGTTTTCTGGAGATGGATAGGACGTTGCATTTTGCGGTGTGAAACTCCATCTTCCACTTTTCCTCCCAAGCGGCTAGCTTGTCCAGGTCTTCCTGCAATGGTTGTCAGTCTGTTTCGACTTTTACTGTAAGATAGATGACGGTATCATCAGCAAAAGGTCTAACCTTTGATGTAATGCCTTGGTGGATGTCATTTATGTAGAAAAGAAAGAGGGTTGGTCCCAGTACTGAGCCCTGTCGTACTCCAGATTGAACTTTTGCCAGGGTAGATCTTTCTCCATCAACAAGGGCAGTCGGATAGAAAGGCTTCAATACAGGCATTTGTTTTTCCCATAATGCCGTAATATCCGAGTTTATGTATTAGGAGACTATGACAAACTTTATCGAAGGCTTTTGAGAAGTCCATTATGAGTATGTCCATTTGGTTGCCTTTGTCAATTTCCTTACTGATATCGTCAACAAATTCGAGGCGCTTGCTGTGGAAACCGTGCTGAAGGTGATATAAGATGTCATATTTTTCAGCATGTTTCATGATATGGCTTGTGATTATGTGTTCCATTACCTTGCAGCAGATACAAGTAAGTGAGATCGGACGATAGTTAGATGGATCATACTTTTGTCCTTTCTTGAAGACTGGGGCAACGTTTGCATTCTTCCAGTCAGTTGGTATTACTGATGTAGATAGGGACTTCCTGAAGATCATTGTTAAGATTGGTGCGGTTTCAGGTGCCAGTTCTATCAATACTTTTGGATTGATGTTGTCAGGGTCAGCGGCTTTGTGAGCATTCAGTTTCGACAACAGTTTTTCTACCCCTGCCTGTGTGATGTTTATGTCGTTGGCAGGAGAGTAATGGTGGTCAGGCATAAAGTACTGTTCCTGAAATTCATTTCTGATTACGTTGCAAGTACTGCTGAATGCAGACTCGAACTGCTGGTTCAGGATGTTGGCTTTCTTGTAGGCTTCTGACTCTAGTTTCCCATGATGTTTTAGTGGTGATATGCCTCCATTCTCTGACTTACGATGTTTTATAAATGACCAGAACCTCTTGGTGATGGGGTGTCAGTTGGAATGTTTGGCTCTGTTCTGGTGATGATATCTTCAATGTAGGACCAGTAAGCTAGTCGGGTGTCACTCTGCACTTGATGCTTGAGCAGTTTGTATTGGTACTCATGCTTAGCATTAACAGACTTTCTTTTTCTTATACAGGCGGTCTCTGCGCTTCATGAGTGATTTTAAGTTTTACTGTTATCCAGGGGCAGTTGTTCTTTGGTTTTGATGCTTTATGTGGAATATGTCTGGCAATTGATTCACTTAGGCCTTTTTTAAAAGTGGTCCACAGGCAGTGGACATCTTTTCCACTCTGGTCTTCTAGGGCAATTTTCTCCTCAATATTTCTGATGTCTTCTTTGATTGAGTCCCATTTTGCTTTTTTGTAAAACGGGATCTGTCGTTGTTTTTGTTTGTTGATGATTGGTTGGATATTAATTTCGACATAGACTGCTTCGTGATCGGATATTCCTGGTATAACAGCTGCTGTATTTATTCTGGATGGACAATTTGTGATGACTAGATCTAGCATATTTCCCTCACGAGTGGGCTCCATTACCATTTGAGTCAGATCATTGTCGTCAAGGATGCTACTAAATTGACGGTGTTGTTCAGCGAAGCTGGGTTTAGGTTTTAGGCACATGCGCTTCCAGTCCCAGTCAGGAAGGTTGAAGTCGCCTGCAGCTAGGATAAAGGCATTTTCTGCTTTACATGCACAAGTTATTGATGTTTCGAAGTTGTCTAGGCTGACTTTATTTGATGTTTTGGGGTTGTAGTAGGAGCAGATGTATAGGCTTCTACAGCCAATTAGATCGATCTTTACCCAGACTATTTCACACTCAGTCTTCAGTTCAGGTATCTCTGAGCATGTGTATACTATGGGTACCGAATTTCGTGAATATAAGCAAACAATGCAATGGTGAAAGAAAACTAGTGAACAAATATGTGCACAAATTTAATACAACATAAAATAATACTTCCGAATAAAAATTTCAGAACAAAATTTAAAATTTTAAGCCATCTGGTACATGCTTGTAATTCCATAAATATCACTGTTCTGGTTTGTTGAATGTCTGAACTGCTAATTTTTCTCGTTTTAATCGCTAAACTAGTCCTTAAGTCTGAATGTAAACACTAAAAATAAAGCTGAAACATTTTTGTGAAGTGAGGAAACAAAATGGATGCCGATTCTGTAACATGTGGTGACGTCATATTAATTTCATGGATATTGATGAGTTGAAATGAGGCTCTACAAGGTTCTTTAAAACTTAGTAAGCATAAGGGACAAATTAATGTTTTTCAAGACTTGAAAAAATAAACATACAAACTGTTCCAAATTCAATTAACTATGTACAAATTATAGGAATATCTTCGTTTTATTCCTCTGTTTGGCAACATGGACAAATGAAGCTGCCATGTCTTCTGACCACTCTCACTTTGGAGCAAAATCTTAGATGTGTCCAGTGGTTACAAACATCACATTGTGCCCATTTAACAATAATTAATCCAGAGATTTCTCGAAGTTGTGGTGGAGACTGCATACACAGCATTTGTCATCATCATTATCACTATCTTCATCTTCTTCTTCATCATGCTTTGGTATCTTTTTGCCCTTTCTTCCAATGGCCTTATTGCAATGTCCTGATGGTCCAGCCTTGGCTTCAATGTCTTCATTCTTTTTGTGGTTTTTTGCTTCTCATTGTATTCCTTTATTTGATCCAGAACAATTCCTTTAGTAATGGCCTTTCCTCCGATAATCTTGCTCACGCTTCTTTCTTTCCTTGCTTCTGCTGCTTCCAAAGTTCTCTGAACAAGTTCCTTAGGTAGTCATCGCAGCTCATTTGATTAGCAATTTCCTCAGCTGGCTGGGATGGAGCTATGAGATATGCTGCAACAACATCTTCATTGAATGGATAAATGATTTGTTGGGCAGAGACTTTGTCCATACACATGGCAGGCGATTTTACATACATCGTAGTGAGTAATCTTACGACCTGCATGATTCCTCATAAATGAATGCACCTCTAAATTATATTTTAGCTGGAATGTCCCAAAACATGCAATATCCAGAGGTTGAAGCAGATGACTGCTGTGTGGTAGTAAGACAAACAGAATGATGTTCTGTTGTCTTGCCCATTCAATGATTTCAACACTGACATGACTTGTGTGACCATCATAAACAATTAGAAGTGGATGCTCACTATTGCCTCTAGTGGCAAACTTGAGGAAGTGCTCCTTGAGATATTTTGGCATTTGACCAGCCAGATTCGCTGACAACTCCTACTGCACCTGCTGTAGCACCATCCATTAAGTCGGGATTCATCCTTTTTCCAGATGAAATATGAAATATGGTGGGATGTGATTCCCGAGGGCATTTCCACTTCCAATGATAGCTATGGTGTTGGACTTGCCACATGTGACTGCTTGCGATTTAAGATTCCGTTGACTAACAATATGGGGAGGTTTATGATCAATCGTAATGCCCTTTTCGTCAATATTATAGATATTCTGTGGATGATCTAGTAAGTCATATTTTGTGAGGATTTCCTTCAATGCTACAAAGTAGGCATTGATAACCTGTGGTGTTACGCTCTTAGCACGGTTGAATTCAAGAGCCTGCGCCCATATCACCTTAAGTCCCGGCCATCTACTAATTAATTTGTAGAACCAACTCTTGTTTAAGTGGGATCCCACTTGTCGCTTGTCGAGTTTAATTGCAAAATCTGTTGCTAAATTTAAGACCTCTGGTATGCTATAACCATATCCAATTTTGGCGAGTAACTTAACATGTTTTCCTAGCTGCTGCTCCTTGTCTAAACTGAACAAGGGGGCTCTTCCAGCTTTTACTATGTCAATTGATATTTTCCCTGTAACTCTATCTCTTAGTGTCTGATATGTAATGCGAAAGAGATTAGCCGCTCTATTTACAGAAATATTATCCTCTTTCACTGCCGTATAGGCACTAGTCATCACTGAAGGTCTTGTACTTTCGAGCTTGATCTCGATTTCTTGGATGTAGCTGAAAAAAAATGTAACCATATACTGTAATTTGTCAAATGAGTTCATTGTTATTGAAATACATGTAGGAGCATCCAGAAACAGTGGCGGATTAAGGTTGTGCGAGGCCCTAGGCACAAGACCATGCGGGGGTTGGGGGGGGTGTCCGGGGGGAATTTTTAAAATCTAGACGCTCTGTGGTGCAATCTGACGTATATTTGGCATCATTTTAGTTAATTATTATAGGCTTTATAGCAGACAAAATGGAGTTTTTAACACATTGACTGCCGAGTTTTTTGCAGACAACATTTCCCATACGCCATATCTCCGACCATGTTAAATATTTTTAAAACAATTTGGCTGAAAGTTGCTTGTTCCCGAGCCACCAACAGCTTTCAGTCAAATTATTTCCAAAATATTCAATAGAATATGTAATGTTTCGTACATAATAATTAATTTCGGTTTTCATAGATTATTCGGGGAAAGCGTTAAAAGTATACGTTTTACCCAAAACGGACATTGTTTGGGTATATTAAGGTATATATTATTGACCCGATAGATGCAAGGGTGTAATATACAATTTATAATTTGTAAAAAATATTCATATAGCCAACCGTGACAACGTAGCTTTAATTTAGTCAGTAACATTGTAACAATGTTTCCTCCTACCTTGCCTTTCTTTAAGTTTTACGAAAGAACTCGGCTATCCACAGTATGACTATGAGAATCAATGAATGACTGAATGTAGGCCTACTGATTCCCGATCAAAAACCTTTTAACAGTGCATTGGACCGCTTCCACTGACTCACTGAGGCAACAAAAATTACTTTCCACGTGTGCCTCACGCCATCACGTGATCATCGCATTTGTTTAGTCTACTCGGGTAACTCGGCTCGGCCGCTCGAGCATTGTTACAATCGATATTTAAACAATAAAACGAGACTATAAACAGAATAACATAGGTCACTGACATAAGGCCATGATACGGCAATAATCTATTTTGGAGATATTGACCGAGTGTCTCTTCGTTGCGTGATGTAGCTTGCCTAAAGAAAAGGAAAACATAATTTTTTTTTGTCCAAGTGCGAGGACCCCTTCAAGTGCGAGGGCCTAGGCTACTGCCTCGTTAGCCTCGTGGATAATCCGCTCTAGGACTACTGTGTTTACAGCCTTTTGGACATGACGCTTCCATACACATTTAGGTGGTGGGTCTTGTAGCAGCAGGTGGACTGATGGTAATTGATATTTTTGTAAAATCAATTCAACATCTTGAAACCAACTGTGTCTGCCTTCTCTTTTCATAACGAGCTGCCGAATTGCTAACTGTTGTTCGACAGAGCCTTCACTCCTTAGTATTGCACCAAGTAATGTCAGCTTCTTCTTTTCAATGTGCGCCTCTATCGGCAGTGCACCGAGAAGTAAATATGCCAGTGAATTTGCAAAACTATTTGGAAGTGATTGCAATTGCTTTAAGGGTTTCCTTTCATGCGTAGTGATCTGACTTATTTCCTTCTTTGGTATAATTAATGCCTCCTGTCCATACGTACATCGTGGTGTTACATATGTTGACCATAGTTTTATACTGACAATTGGGCGTAGTCCATTAATTCCATGAAAGCCAGCACCCATCAATGAATAAGCTGTTGCACGAGCTTTTCTTATAATTTCTTTGCCTAGGCCACTTTTGTCGTCTGTTCTTATTAGTCCCAGATGTTTATATTCCTTTACCACGTCCATCCTTTCTTCGTTTAGTGTCCACTCATATTCTGTTTCTTTGCCTTTATTGAAAACCATCACTTGGCTTTTGGCAATGCCATTAACATACCGTTCTTTATTTGCATGCATTGTTGCAGCATTCAGTCCCACCTGTAACCCATCTGGGGATGTATCTAGGACTGTCTTATCATCACATAGTGTTATTGAGCCCAGATATATTGAACCAATATGTAGACCAGTTGCTGTTTGCTCAAGTAATTTTAGTAGCGGATCCTCATATGGTTTATGAAAATCGGATGTGACACCACCTTGTAGAAGGCCTTATTTGACAGCAAACTTTCTACTTCTATGTCCCTCCCACTTGACTTGTGCTGACATGTTTCTATACATTTCATTCGCAATCAACCATAGCTTCCCTGTTATACCGACGAGGTAAAGACGACGCAATAATGAAAAATGTCAGAAAACATCAACAGCTTTCTGTGTATCCATAAAGCCAACATAGCAGGGCACTTTATTTTCTCTGCATTCCGCTATAACTTCAGTCATTAGTACTGCTGCAACTGATGGTGATTTTCCAGGTGTGAAACCAAATTGTAGATTACTTTGGCTTTCTGAAATCAATGGTCTAATGCGTTTAAGGTAAAGCTTCTCAAAGACTTTTCCCACTGTGGATGTCACTGTGGTTTTCCAGTAATTATCTGGGATCGTCAACGGCTTTCCTGCCTTCTTATGGATTGATGTAATCAGACCAGTTTTAAATGCATCTGGATATATGCCTTCAGCTAGGATTAGTAAGACACCACCATGTTTTAGGTGCTCTGATGAGAGTCCATCAGAATCTGAGGCCTTTTTCAGGTGTAGCTCATTCACAATGGGATCTGGACTGGACCGATCATAACCTGATCTTTATATGCCTTATTAAATGTGATCTGAGACCTTTTGCAGGTGTAGCTCATTCACAGCACTGTTTACATCATCCCACGTGAAGGGATCTGGACTGGACCGATCATCACCACAGATAGATTTAATGTTGGTTATATCATCCTCAACCTGATCTTTATATGCCTTATTAAATGTGGAGTTTTCCTTTGGTGTTCCTAGCTCTTCAAAGTAAGTTGTCCATCCTTCTATTATATCATTTCCATGAAACTCCTTATCATTCACATGCAATATTTTTCTCTAAGTTCGTATTAGCTGTGCAAACAGTGACTGATCTGAGGGTAGGGCATTCATGATCTTGTTTGTAGTATCTTGCTCTGCTCTTGTTACAGCCTGCCATTGCTCTCTCCGATACGCCTTTTTAGCTTCTCTTAATTTGATCTTTGATGGATGTTTTGGATTTGAAGGTCTACTGGCACGAACCCATTGATGATGTATTGTTTTGGATATGTTTGATGTTTCTGCAAGTTTATAATTCCAGAGTCGACCCTTCTTTGAAATTTTTGGTTTCCTCTCTGGGAGTGCCCCTTTAGTACTGGCCTTCATACATATGGTGACAGTAGTGATAAGTTCGTCTACCGATTTGTTTGATGAGCAGAGATCCTTTTGATGCATGTTTCTTTCCAGATTTTCTTTATATTGAACCAGATCACCGTTTCCCCACTGAAGCTTTCTTTCTTGTACTGGCTTCAGTACATTGTTACTCATACTGCTTTCCTTAACTGTAATGACAGCTCTAATTGGTATATGATCTGAGCAGTTGTATTCCTTTGATACATGCTGAACTTGTTTTATGAGATCTATGTCTGATGCAATGATATAGTCAATCTGTGAAGAGCCATTTGTACATTCAAGGGGTTTTCCAAATGGATAATTTGGAACTAATTCTAACTGGTTCTTGGTGCAGAAATCTGTTAATAGTTTGTCTCTTGCATCTGGATATTCTGAAAGCAATGACGCATTGAAATCGACGCATATCAGGACATCATTGGAGTCTT
>JAVVLW010001376.1:0-11000 GCA_034401795.1 Chaetoderma sp. LZ-2023a | reverse complement strand
TATATTTGTTCAGTAGTTCCTGCCATTCTGCTAAGATTTCCATATATTCCTCATTATATTTGCTACACCCTTTACATGGGGCATATGTTGCTATAATGATGACTGAAGGTGATGAGTTTATTTTTATGCACACTTTTCTATTTGAACCATCAGGTAGACTTTCAATTATACTATTTAGGTCATCTCTCCAGCTTATACCTGATCCGCCGTCCCCGTGGTAACTGTATGGGGGGGGGGGGTAATGGATTGCCTTCATCCACAGATCTGGAATGATGCTGGAAACCAGGAAGTAGTTTTTTCATCCAGTATTTTTCACAGTCATATAGCCAATGTTCTTGCGGGGCTATAATGTCTATTTGATCTCTCTCGCACAATTTCTGGGTATACATAAAGTTACCCTTTAAGTTCTTGTTATTTGATTTGATTTGATTTGATTTATTCTCTTGGTAAATATTACAAATTACAATATGATAACAGGGAGTCCACTGGAGGCTGTGCCTATTACCTTGTGGACCCCTGACATAGAATAACATACAAGTTACACGTGATTTGACATAAGTAGACATAAGGCATTATGACAATATATTATACATAACTACAGACAAATAATATAGGATTTGACATAGAAAAAGAAGAGAAAAGAAAAGAGAAAAAGACAAGACATATGACAAACATGGTTCACTTGTTTTTTATAAACATATTTCACTCATTGGAATGGGCTAGGGGATGGAGGGGGTGGGGTGGGGGCTGGAGTTCATCCTGTTTCTACTATTATTATTATTATTATTATTATTATTATTATTGTCTATCACCTTCTTTCCCTAGAGGAAAGAGAGTAAACCGGCTATGTGAATCTGTGTTCGAGTCTATTTCTTAGTGTGTTTGTCATGGCTGGATTTTTTAGAGCTCTTAGATATGATCAAGTTCTGGATCTGTGTATATCTCGAGGAGTGCTGGTCCAATTTGACTCAGGATTTAACACAGAAGCTGCACACTCGCTGAATATTCAGAAAAGCCACCCGACCGAGAGTTGTTGGTGGCTTAGCCAACCACAGCCCCCGGTCAAGTCCTCTTCAAAACACCGAGCAAGAGGAGCTATGTCCCTTGGGATGTGTTGTCTGTAAGACCCAGGAGCCAGACATTCACATAAAATATAATATAATAAAATAAATTAAATTAAATATGATTATGGTTAATGATACAGTAAAGATAACAATGGCCAACATGATTCTAGCAACAAACTGATTTGGTTATGACGTAAGTAATCTTCTGTACACATTTGGAATAGAAGACATTGCTGCCTTATGCAGAAAATTCTCCCACAAATTCCACTAGGTCCAGAATATTCAGCAGTACCGGTACCTTTTATTTTATGTTGACAATATGTCAAACCGGAGTGTAGAGGCAGGGCAAGAGCAGTAATATCAGTATTGTTAACAGGTGGTTCTTCATGATGAATTGCTGGTAATTGCTGTGGTGTCCGGGCGCATGAAGGTGTAGTAACTAATATATGAGTGAGGTCCAATTACCCGATTTAGTACTTATTAATGAACATTTGTTTAATAATATGTTTGCAGGAATTTTGACTAATAATCCGTGTACGTGTGTTCGTGTCTGTGTTATTCCAGAGTTTTGTAGCTTGAAAGGATGGTTTTTGTTTTTTTGAGATTTCCATTCTATTGTATTCTGTGTGAAAGTTGTGTCTAGATCTGGTGTTGTATGCATGTATTTCAGTGTTTAGGTTAAAGAGAGAAGACAGTGAATTTTGTAGATTACCT
Source organism: Chaetoderma sp. LZ-2023a (assembly GCA_034401795.1). NCBI lineage: Eukaryota > Metazoa > Mollusca > Caudofoveata > Chaetodermatida > Chaetodermatidae > Chaetoderma > Chaetoderma sp. LZ-2023a. The sequence continues at coordinate 9,222 of JAVVLW010001376.1, read as the reverse complement.
TTGAAAAAATCTTTTATTATTGTATATAATTGGAGATTACCAATATCTTCTAGTTTTAATCAATTTTCTGTCTTGTAAACATTTTGGGCCTCTCCTGTTTGTGCAAAAAGTTTAATGGCTTGCTTTTGAAGTGATTTTAGTCTTGCCAGTCTGATTTTATATGTATTAGTCCAAATAGTGTTGCAATAAGTAATTTGTGAGAGTATTAACGTGCAATATAGTGTTTTTAGTATGTTAGGTGGTAAGTATGATTTAAGTTGTCACATGATCCCAATGTTTCTTGCCACTTTAGATGTTACAATCTCTATATGTTTCTCCCAGGTTAGATCTTTATCCAGGTAGACACCTAAGAATTTAGCAAACAGCCTCCTGTATTTCCTGATTATCAATGTACAATTTTGGCAAGTCATTTTTCTTTAGTTTTCTAGATTTTGTAAAGAGCATGTAATTAGTTTTCCCGACATTCAGTGATAATTTATTTACTTTAAACCAATTTATTACTTTTTCTATTTCTTCATTTACATTTTTATATAGTGTTTCTATATTCTTGTTGTGGCAAAAAGCATTGGTGTCATCTGCAAACAGTATTAATGAAAGGTGCTGACAGACATTGGGTAAATCATTCATATATATTAAAAACAGGAGAGGTCCAAGTACTGATCCCTGCGGGACACCACAAACTAGGTTTTCATTGCTAGAGCAAGCTCCATTGTATTGTACGCACTGTGCTCTGTTTGATAAATAACTTGTTATCCAATTTAGGGCAATTCCTCTCACTCCATAATAAGATAGTTTTTTTTATTAGAATCTTATGATCAATTGTGTCAAAAGCCTTAGAAAGATCAAGAAATATGCCAAAAATATGTTCTTTGTTTTCTAGAGAATTTGTTATTTTTTCCAACATATCTATCAGACCCAGCATTGTGGAGTGGTTTTGTCTAAAACGATATTGCGCTTTATAGAGAATAGAATATCTATTTGAGAAATTTATCAGTCTATTGTAGACTGAGACAGGCCGGTAATTAGTGAAGTCAGAAGAGTCATTGGCTTTATATATTGGTGTCACCCGTGCTACTTTTAGTCGAGATGGGAATATACCCTGCATCAGGGAAAGATTACAAATGTGGTTCAATGGGATTAATATTTGTGAGAGACAGTTAGTAAAAATGTTCCATTTAAAATTATCAATGCCTGCACTTTTGTTCAGGTAGATTTGGATTAAGATTTTTGAGATTTCATCTGTGTTAGTAGGATTGATAGCTGCCTGTCAGATAATCTTCTATATTTGTATTAGAGGTATTCCTAATTTTTCCGATAGGCTGGGTCCAATGTTGATAAAATATTCATTAAATTTATTTGCTATATCTTGGTTGTTGGTTAAAACTTTGTCATTATATATAAATCTTGATGTCTCTGATTTCTTGTTTTGTTTATTCAGTAGAGACTTTATTAACTTCCACGTTTCTTTGATATTGTCTTTCTGATTGATGAATTTATTATGGTAATGATTGATTTAGGCTCTCCGGATTACTTGGTTTAGTCTGTTGCGATATTTTTTATATTGAGATTCATTGTACTTTGTAGGGTGCTTGATAAATGTTAAGTACAGTGTGTTTTTCTTATGACAAGCAGCTATCAATCCCCTAGTTAGCCCTGGTTTAGTCGGGTTTCGTTTAAATTGTTTAGCAGTTTTTAGTGGAAAGGCGCGATCATATACATCTGTGCACACAGTATGGAATGTGGTATAGGCATCTTCACATGACTGACAATTCTATTAATGTAGTTCCAGTTTATAGCAGACAGCGTTCTTAAATTTGTCACTATTTTCTATTCCAAAGTCCGTACACATTAGATTTTCTTTTATAAATGTGGTTTTTTTCAGGTAGTAAATAGGCAAGTGATCAGATATGTCTGCAACAAAAATACCTAATTGATTTTTCCATTCAACAATGCTATTTGTGAAGATATTGTCAATGATGGTCGCAGTTGTTTCTGTAATTCTAGTCGGTTTTGTTATGAGTGGATAGAAGCCATATGAGCCAATTAAGTTTAGTAGGTTTTGTGTATAAAAGGAGTTTTGTTTTAGTAGATCAATGTTGAAATCTCCCATAATGTGTCCTATCTTGTTTTCCTTTTGGATAGTTTGCAAAATGTTATCGAAAGCTTTGATAAAATTATCATTATCCGTTCCTGGGGCTCTATAAATAACACCAACAATTTTGCTTTTTGATTTACTTCTGAGTATTTCAATAAAAAGGCCTTCTATATCTGCTTCCATCATGCACCGATCCTCTCTTATAGTATATTGAATGGTATCCTTTACATAGATGCATACACCACCTCCCCTTGTGGCTGTGTGTTGTGCTGGTCTATGCTTTTCAATGAAGTTATAGTGCTGTCTATCAATTAAGCTTAGTGGTGAGTCTGGTTTCAGCCAGGTCTCAGTAACACCAATTAGATCAAATTCACGAGAGCTTGCATCTAGAAACATGCCTAGTTTATTGTTATTCTTCAGAAGAGACCTGATATTAATATGAAGTTGAGAGAATGTGATTGTTTCATTTACATTCCTAATTAAATTATCATTAAATTCCTTTTGAAGAATATAGTCACATTCCTCATTATCAGTATCATCTTGAGATATAATATTTTGGTAGAATTTGTTAAGCTTAAACGGATTAAAAGGTGTTTCTTGGTGGGTATATTGATACATGTGGTTATGTCGTTCATTTATGTCCAGGATAGCTAACATGAAATCAGTATCATCATCATAGTGATTATAGGGAAATAAATCTTTATTGCAGTTAATGCACCACCATGGCACCTCTGAGTTTTCTAGTTCTGCATATTCAGCAGTGGTAAGCTTTGAGCAGCATAAGTGTATCCAGACACCACAGCAATCACATAGTATAGCATATTGGTTACATCTCACTGGTTTTCTACAGGAAGAACAAGGGAATTTGATGGGCATAGGATTGGGTGGAAAGGGATGAGTGAGGTGTAATTGTGGGTAGAATAATTATTATACGATTCGCTATTGAAATCTTAGGGAAGTGGACAAGTGAGAAAAAGGCTACCGGAAGGTTTCCTCAGCTTGGCAGAAAACATGTAGTTTAGGATGGCTGGGAGCAATTTAGATTTTTCATAATATCTAGCTGGTGGCTTCGGAGCAGCAGATATAATAATAATAATAATAATAATAGTACATTTTTAGAGCGCTTAATCCATGCAACTGCATGCTCTAAGCGCTAACGCGCGTAAGTATTCTATGGATATGCTATTTGAAATAAATAGAATTTAAGATTGGATTTAAAGATTTCTAAAGTTGATGAGTTTCTAATTTCATTTGGTAAGTTATTCCATTCGGTAGCTGCAGTGAAAGAGAAAGTTTTATGGCCATATGTTTTAGAGTTGACCTTAGGTACTTTTAGTAGATTTAGATTTGCAGATCTGAGAGAGCGACCAGGAATGTAAGGTTGTACAAGGTCAGAGAGATAGGCTGGTGCTGTGCCAGATACACATTGGTATGTCAGACATAGTGTCTTAAAAGTTATTCTTTGCACAATGGGGAGCCAGTGCAAATCATGTAGGACCGGAGTAATGTGTTCTCGCTTGGCACACAGGGATATGATTCTCGCTGCAGTGTTCTGGACCACCTGAAGTCGCTGAATAAGTTCTTTTGAGGCCCCAATCAGGAGGCTATTACAATAATCCAGGCGCGACGTTATCAGTGCTCGTACTAGCATGATCGCGGCCTCTTTTGTGATATAGCGCCTGATGCTGCCGATGTTGCGCAATTGAAAATAGCAGACTTTGCAGATGTAACTAACATGTTTATCCATAGTCAGTTCATTGTCTAAGTATACACCAAGATCCTTTACGACAGTTGACAGCTTTATTTGACTATTTCCAGCTGTGATGTCACATAGGTCGGTCTTAGCACGTCGGTTTGCTGGCCCGACTAACAGAGCTTCAGTCTTTTCATCATTAAGTTTCAGCATGTTTGTAGTCATCCACTCTTTAATGTCTATATAACACATATTGAGCTGACTTGTTGCTAAGCATGCAGTACATGTTGAAGGTTCAAAACTAATGACAAGCTGTGTGTCATCAGCATAGAAGTGACGCATAATGTTGTGCTGATCAATAACCGATCCAAGTGGTTGTGTGTAGAGTGTAAATAACACCGGACCTAGAATAGACCCCTGAGGCACACCACACACGAGGTTGACTGGTTCTGAAAGTGTGCCGTTAATATATACAGACTGGTGTCTATCGGATAAATATGAGTGAAACCAGTTCCAGACAGTGCCTTGTAAACCAAATACACTACTCAATTGTGACATAAGTAAATGATGGTCTATCGTATCAAATGCGGCACTGAGGTCAAGGAGTAGCAACAATGATACATTACCTCTGTCTACCGCCTCTCGAATATTATTGAGGACGCATAATAGAGCAGTCTCCGTGCTATGACGCTGACGGTACGCTGACTGAAACGGTTCATATAACGCATTGTCACTTACATGAGCTGATAATCTTTTGAACACCGCCTTCTCGATTAGCTTAGACATAAAAGGCAGGTTCGAGACAGGTCTATAGTTTTTTAGAGTATCTTCGTCTAGGCCAGACTTCTTCAACAGTGGTTTGACAACTGCCCGCTTAAATGTCATTGGCATGTGGCCAGATTCTAAGCTGGAATTAACCAGCATAGTTATTGTTGGGAGCAAGATGTCAATGTTTTCAAGCACGATTTTCGTAGGAATGGGATCGAGAGTACAAAATGTTGGTTTTAATTCCTTTAAAAGAGCCATTATATCGCTTTCAGAAAATGAAGTGAAATTGTCAAAAGTTTTATGAGTGAACATGGTTTGATTGGAGAGAAACGCAGCTGAATCATTTGACTGTTGCAATTGTGTACGGATATCCTCGATCTTGTCATGAAAGAAGTCAGAAAATGAGCGGGCGATCATTGTAGGATCATCACCATGTGGTAGAGAACAATCTCTTTTCTTACCCAATAAGGCAAACATTGTATTGTACAATTCCTTAGGGTTAGACTTGCTTTCTAGAATCTTATCATTAAAAAAGGATTGTTTAGCACTCGCAACAGTCTTAGTGACGATGTTTCTCGCATCAACATAAATCTGACGATGTACTTCTAGATTTGATTTCCTCCATCGTCTCTCCGCCTTTCGTCTGTTTGATTTGGCTATTGCAACCTCGGGTGTAAAAAGCCAATGCGACTGTTGTCTCTGAGGAATTGTTTTTAACTTCTCAGGAGCATGCACGTCTAGAAGACGTACTAGCTCTGTGTTATAAAGGTTAGCAAGACGTTCACAGTCAGGTGGTGGCGATGTTATCAATACAGAGCACTCAAGGTCGTGACGGAAAGCAGACATGTCAATTTTCTTGAGGTTTCTACAGGGTATGGATACGACAGGTAGAGATGCCTTAATAGTACTGAGATTAACGATTACTAACTGATGATCGGACATTTGGAGGTCCTTCACTAATGCATTCTGTACACCATTATCAGATTCTCGGCTTACTACCCAGTCAATAATGTGCCCATTCTTATGAGTGGGCTCGTTGACGTGTTGCCGACAGCCATGAATTGACAATAGCTTAAGCATCTTTTTAGTTTCAAAATGGTCCTTGTCATCAAAATGAACATTTATATCACCAAGGATAACTAGATTACCATTTTTGACACAGACGATGTCCATCAGAGTGAATATTTCGCTCTGGAATAGTGTACTAGTGAGTTTGTTCCTTTTCGAAGAAGGTGGCCGATACAAACATAGGAAGCGGGTTGATAACTGACCGTGTGTAAGTATGTATTCAAATGACTGATACTCTGCCACCGTGTCACTGCAGATTTTGATCTTTATACTGGTATGGGTAATGGTCTGGTTGTATATATGGCTAATTATTTAGTATGGCAGTTCAATATTTTTATACCGGCATGACAGAGCATAAATAACTAGGATAAAAAAAACTCTGATGGAAAGGAAAATGAAAGCCGTCGCTCAAAAAACTTGATGTATTGAAAAAAGAATATTCAAATTCTTGTTGGATAAATAAAATATATGTACATTCGTATGTCCAGTGTAGACCTCTCTCGGGAACTTATCACTGGAATGACTGGCAGTCACTCCAGTGGTAAGAACCTCAAGAACGGCCACTCTGAATCTGTAAGCCGGCACTTCTGAAGACCAGTATAAGACTGGATTGGTTGTCGGAATTAAGGAGCAAGATAAGAAGGAATAAGATGCACATACATACATACATACATACATACATACATACATACATACATACATACATACATACATGCATGCATGCACATACGTACGTGCGCACGTACGCACGCACGCACGCACGCACTTATTAGTAATACACAGTTTGCATGTATAAGTAGATGACATTGGACACATGAGTTTAAGAAAAAAGTTGAATGTAGATATTGAATGCATGCAGTTTGACACATATACAAAGCATAAAGCAAAATGATAGTGACAAATTAGGAAAAAAAGCAAAATGAGGGAGAAATATGACAGATATTGAGAGTATATAGCGTGACATAGACAAAGCATAAAGCAACAGCATAGAATTGTCAAGTTCACAGCTTAATACAAAGCAGCAAAGCAAAATGAACAGAAATATGACACAGACATTGACAACGTATAATTTAACATATACAATGCATAAAGCAAAATGATATTGACAAAAAATCATAAGCTGAAAAAGAGCAGTAGACCGAAGCAGAGCATTGACAGGCCAAATGAAAATAAATAGAAAATGGATAAAATAAAAGCAAAAATCAGCAGATTTAGTGCCTCTGGTGATATAATGGTCATGTAGATCACTGATGCAGGAGAAAGCAAACAAATGGCAATAGTTAAATTGAAGCATGGGCTTCCTTTTTTTTTTCTTTTTTTTTCTTTTTTTCTTTTTTTTAGTTGCGACTCGCAGCCAGGACACGTTGGTCTGTCAGTCTATTTCTGGCAGGGCCATTGGAGTCGCAACTATAGCATGTAATTAAATTGTGGATTTTACCATAATTTTGAGCTGTCAAAGTTGGAGCGTCATGCCTGTGCCACACTTTCTCATCTGGAAGAAATAACAGTGCGTGAATAACATGTATATATGATTATATGACATTTTATCATTACTATTGTTGCTATCTGGTACTTTGAAGCAAATTTATACTGGTATATGATATCCATCTTTCAATAAATGAGATGGAAGCTGTCATTTATAGTTTAGGTAATCAGTCCTTTTTTTTTTTTTTACCCTGCTTGGAGCTCATGCTTCATCAAAATTTTTTAGATATTGACAATACTAGGCTGAAGCAGCAGTCCATGCATGAATGAAAATTTAAAACGAGGCAAGTTTGTAGAAATAGGCAAACAATTTAGTTTTCATATATCCAGAGTTTGGGATGGCTGCTGATCTTCTTGATTATCAATCGGGCGGGAAGCTGAACATCACTAACGTAGCATGTAGCAGCTTCCAGTCTGATCCATTTTTAAGCGCACATTCAGGTAATTTCCACATTATTAGATTCTTGTGACATGTAATTTTCCTGAACTCATCTCGCAATGTGAGATACATAATTCAAAATTAATCACTAAATAGTTTCGGGGCATAATTTAGAATTTGATATTTACATAGCATATATTGCTATGCAAATTATAAATTGTATAGTTGTCAGCAAAAATGTATAGCAATAAATTCCCCGTATCTCAATCTCAGAGCAAACAAACAGGAAAGCTGTCGAATATTTCTAAATTAATTTTGAAATTAATTTGACTGGAAGCCACCGCTGCCTAAGGCAGCAATGACTTTCAGTCATACCAATTTCAAAATATTCAACAGAATATGCATGTACATAGTAAAGAATATACTTTTTCAGGAATTTGTCGTTGAAAGGGTTAATAATAGAATTTAAGAAAATTAATAATAAATTGCAATTCCGTACAAATTTTACATAGCAGATATAGCTACATGTATGCATGTTGCAGAATGTATAGTAAATACCTAAATATATGTAGCAAATTGAGATGCGATACTAGATAAATTATGCCCTGAACAGTTTGACAATTGATGCATAGTAATGATAGTATTAGAACAAATGATGAGAGAACAAAGCAACAATAAATCATGATACAGGCGACAGAGAGCACAAAATAAATAGCAATGCAACGAGAATTTTTATATAAATAAAAAAAAAGAAAAAACCCCAGAGGGCAGCATATGCAAAGAAGCAATAATTAAATTGATGCGTTAACTTTCTATAAATTTTACCACAGTAATTGGCCTGTTAGGTTAGGGCTTCATCTCTGTAACGAACATTATTATCTGAAAGAAATAACAGTAGGCAATTTATATAGAATATCTACATGTATAATGTATAGGATTATGATATATTATAGCTTGTTAGTATGAAGTTGACCACTTCAGTTACTGGTTTCCCTAGTTACCCCTTCATTTGTCAACTTAAGTTAAGCCGGTCAAAACCGGCCCTGCAGTAGTCTGCATGGATGTTCATTTGCAGGCCAGTAGAAGACAATTCCTGAGAAACTTATCACTGGAGTAATTGGATTGGTAATCGAATAACTCACTCCAGTGATAAAACCTCAAGAAACAGTCCTCTCCCTGCCTGGATTTAAATTGCTAAATAAAGCTATAACAACTTTCTTGCAAAAATGTTGACCATTAAGGTTAAAGTGAAAGAAGGTACATTGACACAAATATGCAGAAAGGGTTAATCATTGTTTTGTAGTCTCTTGCTCAGATTAGATTTAATTAGATGTAATACATGTATTGTTTTTCATTGGTTAGGTTTCATGTAATAATGTCCTTAATTTGCTTATTTCAGCTTATTAAGATCTTCAGCTACATCAATTATCATCTTTCTGTCGTTCTTCGTTTGACAAAGGATTCGGCTTCCATTGTCCATGCCGATTTAACATCTTCATGCTGTTGCGTTCGCTTCAGGAGATCTAGGAGATCTAACCTGTTCTTGGTCAGACTTTCAGTCAACACAATGTTGCTACCTTTCAACTTTCTTTTATTACTAAAGATATGGTGCCTAGTGTTATAAGCCACGAGACGAAAGATGATTGGCCTTGATTTAATGCGACCATCTGCAGTGGCTTGTGTGCCTATGCATTTTGGCCCGATTCTATGATTGCGACAGATGTTCGCTGGATC
>JAVVLW010001373.1:0-10000 GCA_034401795.1 Chaetoderma sp. LZ-2023a | reverse complement strand
GGTAGTGTTAGGCCGTTCCGGTGTCTGGTGTCGACTCGCCGCACCGCAAGTGCCATAAGGGGTCACAGGTATTGCATTCGTGTGTACCTGCCTGCCTGCCTGCCTGGCTGCCTGCCTGCCTGCCTTCCTGCCCGCCTGTTGGTTTGTGTGTTCAGCCATAGCTCGATATAAGGATACTTATCGAATTTGGATCAAAGTTTATTACTTGTATTAAAGAATCTGTCGTGAAGGAGTATTTCCATAAGGCCATGATGTGGATCTAATCTGTATCTATGGATATCTTGGCAACTACTGTCCCGATTTAGCTTAAATTTTAACACATGAAAATGATTTGAGCACAGACTGGGAATCCACAACACTGTGTGTGATTCACCAAATCCGTAAATTGAGATAAATCCGGGGAAAAATTACAATGTGATCTCTGATTTCTCCTGTTCCTTTTGGTACATTTGTATGCAAATATTTCTATTTCTTCTAGGGTTGTTCACAAGATCAAGATCGAACCTGATCACTGCATTGTCTTTGAAGAACTCTACAGCCAATATAAACAGAGTGCAACTGAATGCGGACAAAAGCTGGTAGATAAGAAACAGGTTTCAAAATATGTGAAAGCTGTGTTTCCATCATCTCATGTCGGAAGGAAAAGGCATAGTACAATCCCGGGGAAATCTGAAACTATATTTCATGGTATTACATGGAAAGATAATGATCCTGCAACCAACAACCTAATATTTGATAAAACCATACTGATTGACACACTATTACCACTCTACAGCGTAACGCTCAGCGAGAATGAGGTAAAAGTGGCTTTACACACCGGCTACATCAGCAACAACAATCATGTAATGAAGGAGATTAGTTTCAAGAATGATTTAACTTGGAAGTTGAAAGTTGGTAGTAATGAAATTGATTTAACTTTGTTAGAGATTGGCAACACATATTCGTGTGCTAAGTCTTATGTGCTGGATATTGTGCATATTGTTAATCAGCTGCGAATTTGTAGGGGACGGAGTCTAGAGAAGGGAGATACTGTACGCACACAGTACCAAATTCAAAATGAGTGGACTTGTCAGGGAGATGAGAACAGTAGCCAGATTACAATTTCTTCAAAATCCTGCAAACGAGTCATACCGTTTGCTTATATGTTGCATTGTACTAAATGTAGGCATATGCTTATTGGCACAGTCGACACACCAGACAAGAAACCCAATCTTAACGTTAATGAGAATAACCACGTTGCTACTCTCAAAGAAATTATTCCAAACGCCAGTTCAGAAATGGTAGAGCTTTTTGCCTCTCAATGCGAAAACAGTGCAAAAGCAGATGCACGAGCAAGGCGCTGGTCAAAGCCTGTCATCCAGCTTTGTTTAACACTTTGGATACGTAGTCCCCGTTGCTATACTGAATTACGAAATAGTAATGCACTAATTCTTCCATCAGAGCGTCTTTTAATTGCTTATAAGAACAGCGTTAAGCAAATGCCTGGGTTTCTGCCTGAAATATTTAGGTGGATGACAATCGAGGCGAATCGGTTAAATGTGCCACCAGAAGGTAGGTGTGGTGGCATACTCCTTGACGAAATGGCTATACAGGAGGATCTGCAAATTGTGAAATCTGGGAGTGGAATAGAATTGGTCGGGTTTGTGGATATGGGAGATGAGGCAAAGGCAATGCGATAAATCACAGATGGCAAACGCGAGAAACAGTTAGCTGATCATGTTTTACAGTTTCAGTTTCTTGGGTTGTCAGGTTTTAGATTTCCGTTTGCTCATTTTCCTTGTCGTCTCTCAAATCCAGCTGAAATCTATGTATCATTTCATGAGGCTGTTCATCAACTAGAGATGCATGGGTTTAGTGTTCTGTATACCAGTCTAGATGGTGCATCAACAAACAGAGCATTTAAGAAAATACATTTTCCTGGAGAGCATCAGATAGATTCAATGACTGCAACCTCTTCCGTTGACAACACCAAGAAGATCGTTTTTATTATGGACTTTTCGCATTCAATGAAGAAAATCAGAAATAATATCTACAAGAGCGGGAGCAACTCTCACTGTACTCGACAATTGACCTTATGTAATGATGAGGAAATTTCCTGGAAACAATGGGAGGTGGCATATAGATGGGACAGCACAAACCCTGTTTCTATTCACCAAAAACTAAGCAAAGAACATGTGCATCTCACCACGCCATCGAAAATGAGAAATCACTTGGCAGAAGAAGTTCTTGATGCCAACATGCTGAACCTGTTTATTGAGTACAGAACTACCCTTGGCAATAGTCAGCAGAGTTTAAATGCTATTATTGAGCTTCTACAGCACACTAGCAAACTCATTTCAAATTTCAGAGATATATTGGACGCCAATTACAGACTTGAGTGATGCACGGCTGAAAGAAAACCGTGCTGCATTGAAATGGTTTCAAGAGTGGGAATCAGGAACCAATTCTCTAACTTTATCAAGTGTTGAACGTTCCAAGCGACTTATGTCCCAAGAATGCCGGGAAGACTTAGCATCAACCATCATTGGCTTTGAAGAACTGTGCAAACTTCATTTTTCAACAAACACAGGGTCTTCCATTGCAGCAGCTCGCATAAACAGTGATGCAATTGAGAATCACTTTTCTCAGCAGAGAAGTCTTCATAATGGGGCTACTACAAACCCAAATTATCTACCTTACAAGAATACCATCAACAGCATCATCCTGGGCCAATCAGCTATTTCACGCAAGAGCAATGTCGGCAAAATGGCAAGTAGCTGTGAGCCATATGCATTTAGTTCACCAATTAGTCTGAATTGGAGAAAGAAAAGATGTACTCCTAAGGGTGCTTCTAACGCCATCAAAAAGATTAGGCTATAAAGAACTCGAGATCTTAAACACAAGTATGCTAAATTCGGTATATATAAGAACGACAAAATGCACTCGTCATCATATTTTTCGAGAATAAATCGTCATCACTAGTCAAACATCAGAGCTGAAGTATCTACATCACTAATCCGACAACAACCAGTATCATCAAGCTCGCACATCTCTAGTCCATGCACAATTTAAAAAAATGATACATAGATGTAATTTCGACTCTTTATCTTACCCACCCATGACAGTGTATAGTCCAGACATTTCTAGCTAATCTCTGTCCACTATTTAGGCATACATGTGTTGAAATCGATTTGAAACTTTAAAGCCTGCATTTCCGGAATCTAAATTTCAAATTAAATTTACAGGTAAGCTGTTGAATATTTTGAAACTAATTTTAGTGGGTGATTGTTGCTAGACAAACTAAGGTAGCAACAGCCTCCAGTCAAATTAGTTTCAAAATATTAAAAGCAAAATTTATTAAATTGTAAATTCATCAAACACATACAATTTGTACACGTGACGGACTTTGTGATGTTCGAGATGGAAATAAGTGACGTAATTGATTATGACGTCGGTTACTTGACTGACAGATGATCACATAGGCTATCGCGATATCTGATAGAAATCCGATAGAATATGTATGAAATTCTCTGTTGAGTATTTTGAAACTCACTTGCCTGGAAGCTAACATTTTCCATTGAATCTTTGAACCATTAATTCCTAGAATTCTCAATTTCAGGTTTGACTATACATATTGTTGAATACTTTGAATCTACATGAATATGTTGCTGCTATCGTTTCTAGTCAAAATAGTTTCAAATTGTAAATACATTATTCATTAAATCATAGTTTTTTTTAAGTTTTAGAATACGGCTTGTTCGGGTCCTAAAGCATGTTATACTCAGGTCCCAAAACATGTTCTACTCGGGTCCCAAAGCATGTTTTAGACCTTTGACCTTATGACTTCAGCGTCATAGATAAACATATGTATCCATATATTTTTCCCGTGTCTGGTTCACACTTGGGATGAATACAAAAACATTATTTTGTCGTTGTTTACATTAGTTAGGCACGTGGACTATCCACCCCACCCCACTCACACACCCTAACCCCTTCAATAGTCTGCTCGCCTGGAGAAATTATTAAACAGTCCAAACATCAAATTCTGTAATATTTCTAAAGGTTAGCACTAAATTTGGTTAAAATTGTCCCATATAGCCATCTCGTATCCTAAGGTTGCCAAACTAAACTCATAGACCTGGGTACAGTGTAACTACTCCGGTTAATGGCATATTCTAGCCAAGACCACGGAGATCAATATAAATAGAAGAATACTCATCTGCATTTTACCTGATTTGGGTGCGGCAACAGGTTAGAGATTCTTGTACTGGATGTGAAGCACATTGGTTGTAAAATTCGATTACGTCATCCGATTGCGTAATGCAATATCGTGGAGAGAAATTTATCACACGTAGCCCTTCTATTGACGTCACTCTCCCAAGAGCTACACCAAGCTGACCTGGTTTGAAAATACCCCTACAGTCGACTTCCACCCTATAACAGTAAAGAAATTAATTTACGTTTGACATGTTTAGAAAACTGAAATGGCACAACTTCACCGCTACCACCACCACCACCACCACTACTACTACTACTACTACTACTACTACTACTACTACTACTACTACTACTACTACTACTATGGGCGGATGTCATTTGGGCATGACTTATAAAGTCATAGCTAAGGGGTAACCTAATGTCCTGGGAAAGGCCATGAATGACACAATAATAACAATGTTATTTTCAAGGAATCACACATCCGAATGCTGTCCGTATTCGAATGAAATCGCTACATTTCGGATACGGGTACGTATACGCATACGCGTTGGAATTCTAGCTTATGTAAATGGTGTCTTGCAATTGGCAATCATTGCATTCTAATTGCTCATCTACTAGTCACTGTGGTATTCAATATTTTCAATTAAATTCTTATAGTGCAATAAATGCATTAATTATCCCGCAAAATCCTATTTGTTAAAGAGACAAATCTGTATATATATATATATATATATATATATATATATATATATATATATATATATATATATGTCATAAATGCAATATTTTTGTGTCTCTGATATGTATACGTCTTTATATATATAGTAGGCCTGTATGATTGGATAAATATAACTGTATATATTCACTAACTGCTTTACGTTTTAAACTTTTCGGATACTATTACTTATCAGCTCTATATCTCGCCTATAGTGATGATTCGTTATCCATCAGTTTCCCATTCACCCACCCCACAAGGTACATACCTGTCCAATGTCATCCCCTGAGATCGATGTATGGTCAATGCATAAGACAGCTTTAGTGGAAACTGTGTTCTTTGGGCCAACTGTCTTCTTTCACGGGGATTATAAACTGAAACAATATGATGAAAGTATATAACAAGAGAAATCAGAGATATTGTTCACATTGCTAATACTTTTTATTGGTTTTCTGATTTTCCAGATTTTTTCCTAACATGATTAATGCTATGGAATCCTCTTTAAAGGTTAGACCATTTGTGTTGTGTTAAAATATTGAGCCAAATCGCGTCAGGCGTTTTTAAATACAGACAGACAGACAGACAGACAGACAGACAGACAGACAGACAGACACCTTACCGGGGCAAGGGTAGGCCTAATTACATACTTTTCGCATCTTTGCATCACGTGCAGATGGTTATAGTTTGAAACGGGTTGAAATAAGAATATTACTTTGACCAATAGGCCTACTGGTCAAATATCAGGCAAGGCTTGCAGTGTATTAAGCACGAATATGATACTTTGAAACTGATTTGCAGGGAAGCCCTTCAACATATGTATAATGCAGCAACTACTTCAGTCGAATTATTTGCAGATAATAGCATTCACTGTTTTAAACCCTTAGCATTTCTGAAAATTAGGATATCTAACAGGATCGAGACCAAAGATCGGAAATTTTAGTAATGAGGTCAGTTATGCCGTCAACATTCCCATTGCACGAACACACACACGTACGCAAGCACGTGCTTCTTCTTTGCTGGTCAGGTCATCACTTTCTCTCAGCCAATGAAAACAATTTGTGATAGTCTGTGTTTGTTATTTGACATACCTGTAAATACTTTCCTTTCTATAAGAGTGGTCGTATTGCAGGCCGGAAAGTGGACAATCGGGCCATCTTTAGTGACGTCGACAACTGTCCCACGACAGCCATTCATTAATTTATCATTCATATTTCGTAGCAGCACTACCGGAACACCAACTTTAAGCCACAGTGACTTTGGTGCACTAATTCCCTTCAGAATTGTTTTGTCCCCAGCATCCTCTGATTGAAATTCATAGAGTTGTCCGGTGTGGTTGACAATGCAGTCTCGGTTGTACTGGTCAACTAATAAGTTTGATGAATATAATTTTGTTGGCAATGGACCTTTACATAATGGTCTCGCTAATGATTTGAGCAATGAAACTGATTTAGCTGACATGCTGCCCCTGGCCACTTCATTGATGGTACTTATTAATTCATCTTCAGCCTGCCTAACTACCTCAGCTAATATGATATTATGTGGAAATAAACGCGGCCAAATTTTACTCGTAAACGCGAATGCACCATCATCGCCATACATCACATTAGGTACAGGGGGTAGTTGAAAGAAGTCTCCGCAAAATATCAACTGTAGTCCACCAAAATGTCTAACTGGATCCTTAACAGATGAACACACATATTCAACTTGTTCCAATAGACGTGAACTCAACATTGAAATTTCATCAATAATAAGAACATCCGTTTCTTTAATAGACTGCAATGTGTTGACAAAACGTTCATCTGTTCTAATGAGCTGGGATATCCGTTCGTTTGAATAACGTCCATCTTCTACACCGGCCCATTTATGTAAAGTCGTGCAATTTAACGAATGTGAATAATTCTGACATGCAATTCCTGTCATTGCTGTTAGAGCTACGCGTTTTCCGGCATGTCTCAGTTGTTGTACAATTTCAGATAATGTATATGACTTTCCTGTACCGGCTTGACCAAGAAGAAGCAGATTGTGACCTCTGAGGGCCAACTGGCACGCATCGGTTTGCTCTTTGTTTAGCATTGTATGATTCAAGCTGAAATATATGGTATATAACAGATCTTACCCCATGAAAATACCAAAGTATTTGACACTTTGACCTCAAGCGCAATGCAATCCTGACCAGTTTATGAATATGTGCAAAATTTAGTGAATCTGTGCTCTAGTTGGCTGGCAGGCAGGCAGGCAGGCTGGTGGAAGGCTAGTATATTATTTAAACAAGAGGGACAAGGGCATGTGGTGCTCACCTGGACCGTTAGCATTTGAACTATTTACATTTAAATGATGGATAATTTTCGGAAAGTACAAGATTCCCACCAAAAGAATTGGCCAATCAAAATTCTGTATATACGTTCTGAAGCCTACCCACATAGAGTCCTTCCAGCTGAGTTTGATTGAAATCTGCCCAGAGGTTAATGAGGTGTGGGCTTTTTAAGTTTTTACCTGATTTACCAAAACTTTTGGAAAATCTAAGCTGGCCACCAAAAAACTGACCAATCAAAACTCTGCAAACAAACCTGTCAAGTCTGGTTGAAATCGCCCAAGCAGTTAATGAATAGTAGCATTTTAAACGATCTCCGGTAAATTTTCATTTTACATTTGGGTTTAATCTGACTACAATTGTTTGCCTTCGGGTGGGGTAGGGTGGGTGGGGTGGGGTGGGGGGACCCCCTGGATCCATCCCTTCCTTCATGTTCCTAGCACGTTCATCCTAAACTGCTTTAACTCAACTATCATAGACGTCAGAACAGGGACAAGGGGCCAATAGCCCAACCACCCAGGGTTTCTGCCCCCCACCCCACCCTACCCAGATAATGCAGCATACTGGGCCGATGTTGGGCCGATACCGTGCTGATACTTTCAGCATTGGCCCAGTATCGGACCAGTATCGGCCCAGTAAGCTGCGTTATCAGGGTATAGCGCCTCCACCATAGGTTTTGGCACCACCCATGCACACTTCAGCCCCCAACCCATGTCAAAGTATGTTCCTATCCCTGACTATGACTGTAAATCATCAACCGCCCCTAAAATAGGTTACCGCGTAGACACAGGCGTAATCAAGGTGCCCATATATGTGAGATCCAGGAGGGGGGGGGGGGTCCTCCCCAGCTCCAAAAGTGGGTTGGAGACTACTGTCTCAATGACCCTTGTTCTACACATATGTACCAACATCCAAAAATTGCTATTGAAATGCATACTATATACTATACACTCATTTGTTCACAGATAACGCATTATAGTAGACTATACCTGTCGACAGTCAGGGTGAAAATCCAGTAAAATTTTGCTCAATGCAAATTTTAAAAAATTACTCTTGGAACAAAACCTTCGGGTTAATCTATTGTCACATTCAACTTAGCGAAGACAAGAAAACTATAAATATCGAACTTGCAACGGATAATTACATCAAAAGAGTGAAATTTGCCGTATATTTGTCGCATCTTAGCGTTTGTTTTCATTCGTTCGGCGTCAGCTGTCTCTGTCGCACGTGACAGATCCTATCCAATCAGAGCGTGCATTACATATTACTCATAAGGAGCATTGACATTTAGTCAATCGGGGAATCGACTCCTTCAATTGGAACCGGATACTAGACCGCCTGCCGTTCAAAAGATGTCAACATTGCGTGTCGTAAGGAACGGTTGTAGTTGAACTAACGTGTTGGGAATTTAAAGGATTTACGGAGAAGTCCGTGGCATGCGTGAGGTTTGTTGAAACAATTAAAAACTTATTTATTCAAATTGGCGTGCATTCATATTAAATTCAAGTGGTATTGAAGATTTTATAAATGTCAATGTTCACATTTTGTTACGTATATTAGTGTGACGGGAATGCCGTCGTATACACCTACATGTTTTCGTATATTATGAAATTCTTGGTGTGGTTTTGTCCAAATGCTATATAAAGTCGGATAGATATATGTATCCGCTTTAAGCGCAACATATTATTTAGTAAATAAACTCCCGTGGTTTTATGTCAGTCCAGAGGAATCGTAGTAGCATCAAAACATCAAGCGCAACTGATTCAAACCTTTAGTCTTATATATAAATAGGAGAGGGTACGACGTCACGCTAAAAGTGCCTATGCAAATATCAGAAGAAAAAAAGTAAACTTATTCGCTTTAAACTAGTGTAGCGTCAAAACAGATATGCCTTTGCCATTTGAATTATTTCTCAATTAGGTTAGTCGGCAAATTCAGCAATCTGCTGCCCTGAAACCCACTAATAATTAAATTGTTTTAAACGATACCAGTTTTCGTTAATACAATACTTAGCTATTAATAAGTTAAGTTGTTTCTGACCGCAGGTTTACACGTCTATGATCAGCACATCATTGTCACAATACTGTGTGCTGTTACTTCAAGTAATACAACATGCCTTTGAATTTCCGTCAATCCATTAGTGATTATTCCACTACCACATACCCCCCCCCCCCCCCCTATGCGGCCTATGATAATGGTCAGGGTGTCTCGGGCGGTTTCGGCAGCCATGTAATTTCGGCAGCCACAAATATTAATACGTTTTCGGCAGGCCACTGAGACTCTCACGTTATTACATTTTCGGCAGCGTGTTCAACATTGTTATGTTGTTGTAAAATATTGTAATCGTAATGTTTATTATTGATCTGTATAAGTCTGTCTGTATAAAATAATATATTTTTTTTCCCAGGTTAATGCCGTGATTAAGTAACCATAGATCTGAAATTCATAGACCTCATTTTAATTGATGTTAGAAATGTTGAGTATTTTGAAACTGATTTGCCAATTTAAGGTCGCACTTTTCGTGTTCAAATGCCTACATGACTTAGCCCCACCGTATTTATCATCACTCATAACTAGACGAATAGCACCGAGAGCACTAAGATCGAGTGAACAGCTACTCTGCGTAGTACCCAATTCCAATCTTGTCATTGGAGAGCGTGCTTTCTCCATAGCTGGACCAAAACTTTGGAACGACCTTCCATCCAACATTCAAAACAGCAACAATGTTTAGGCTTTCAAAACTCTTCTAAAAACCCATTTGTTCCAAAAAGCATATT
>JAVVLW010001372.1:0-11000 GCA_034401795.1 Chaetoderma sp. LZ-2023a | reverse complement strand
TCACTATTTTAAATTAGCTTTAACTTTTGTAAAGCGCCTTTGGGCAGTTAATTCTGGAATTGGTGCTATATAAATGCATACATACATACATACAGTGTAATCGGTTTCTCTAATAAACCATGGATCCACGCACTTAACGCTTATGATCATGTCGATAGTCACTTACAGGACTGGCGGTATGATCAGCGAACGAAAAGAAGAAGATTATATAATTTATCACTGGAACGACTGGCTCAATAGCTGGGTCAGTAATTCTCATGATATATTTTCAAAAATAAACTCAATGTTACATTAAGGCCGTGTTCTCACTAGAGACCTAACCGGTGTAACGCACTACTGAGGTATGCCGCAATACTGTGGTATGCCATTATTCCCAATTAACTCTCTAGTGATAACACGGCCTAGACTTATTAGTGTGCATGCTAATGCTAGTGTTGGTCATCAAACAGGTAGTATTAGAATTGTGATTAGTGCAAGTCATAAAAGAGCAAAACATTGATGCCTATAATCGAGTGCATTTGAGATGGGCTCTGAAAAGGGCCTTTACTGTAGCGGAATCTTCACCTCAAAAAACACTCGATTAGAACCATCACAACCATCTTACACCACCACAGCCTCCACCTCATTCCCCTCTCCGTCTCGCCTCAGGCAAATCAGATGGCTCCCTTGCACTAGCAGGTCCTGAACCGATAGCCTACTCTCTGAGTAGGCTGTCCAGAGACCTTCCAGCTTCTCGTTCACCACCACGGCTCCATGGCGCTGATGCCATGACAGATCCTGACCCAACACCAACGTCATCTGCATTGTGACCAGCTTCCCCTCCTTGTGTAGCAAGCTACACAGCAGATAGAATGGGAGTTGACCTGTTGAAATACAATAGATAATGCGATCGACCACAATTCCATATAACATGATAATCGTTATTAAAGAAATATTATATAGCAATGTATCAATTTAAATAGTATCTTTATTATTGTTACCTTTCTTGGCCCGATGATTTAGGTGATAGTGCCAACCCTCCACATCATTTTTGGTCCTGACATGTTGGTTGAAAACCACCCAATCAACGGGAGAGAAGATCACCCCATCTATCCACTGTGTCCTCATATACTCAGCCAGCTGCAACAAGGCAATGCAATCTGGACCAATGCCTTCCATGAGCATGTCGAACATCTCCCTTATATGTGGATGAGGCAGAAGCAGCAATGACATAAGACGATGACGTATCTGAATAATAAAAAACGTAACATTAATATTAAACAATTTTACCTCAAACAACCTCAACAACAATAATAATAATAATAATAATAATAATTACCTCATTAGTCCCTTCATCATCGGCATATATGCGTTGCAACCCCAGCTCCTGCACCTTATGCCAGATCAACTGAAACATAAATGCCAAAGTAATTTATTAATATATATTGTATGTGCCTAAACTAATTATCGATAATATCATATCACCATAATTCTGTATATGCTTGCATATAAATGTAGGCCCCTACACACCTGCGTAAAATGAGACATGCACCCTTGGTTGCTGGTGCGGGGTGGGAAGACTCCTCTCAGGCTCTGCCAAATTGCTTCCTCATAATCAGCCACGCATCTTAATAATGCGATTTCTGCCGAGGCTGGAATACAGCGCTGTAATCAGCTGCCCTTCTCCCCAACATCATCACGAACACCAGTGGCACCTGTTTAATCGACGCACCTGATCTGACGAATGAATGAATGCTAAAAAATTGCACGAATGGCGGCCGCACAACTTTAAACGTAGCATCCACGTACCTTCAACACAAAATGATATTGATATTCATTTTATTAATATTTAACAAACCAAACAATTGTAATCAATTTAATTATATATTGTTGCAATAAGATTTACCCTATACTATGACATTAATACACCATTATATTTTTAATGAACAAGTGTTAGATGGTTATGTTATGGTTTGAATTAGTTTGTGTTAAGGTGCGGTGAAATGTTAATGTTATTGTTTGGTTATGATTAGCTAAAGTTTGATAAAACAAATAATGTTACCAGGTCTTTGCCTTCAAGAGCTGGTTTAGCATCGCATCCGTAGCCATTATAATGTGTCGTCTGTCGTCAGTCCATATGTCACGTTTAATGAAGTCCCTTGGTAAGTAATTCTCGTAGAGCCGGAAGTCAATGTCCGTCGTTTCTTTTGGCCTGCAGTTTCATCTGTCATTATTAACTTGTCGGCTCAAGATGGTCAGTTTCGGCAATGTCGGGAACAACTGGACATTATCGTTCTCGAACATCACCTGCAATGCAATACAGATAACAAATCAATAAATTAATCAATAAGCCATATAATAGGGGCGTTACCTCTTCTACGATTTCTGCAGCAGAGTCGAACAGTCTCCTCTTTCCCAATAGTTTTGCATCTCTGCAGACAACTGCAACTTTTTCGCGACCTGAAGTTATATAAGAGAAACTAGTAGGCTGTTTTCATTTCTCCTTCAATTTACTTCGTAGACAGAATAATATAGAACACAGAATTGTTTTATTACATAATATGTGTAATAGTAGTTAAGTTAAATATATGATGTGGTTACCTGGCTCAGCAACACAGATGTGGTTGTGGAGACATCGAACATATTCACCATCTCTTAGGTGTACTATCGCTTTACAGGCTAGCGCTCGACCCCTTACCATGCATCTGTAGACAATCTAGGGACGACACTTGTCAACCTTCAGGATATATCGATACCCCAGACTATGAGAATATCCTAAAAAAATGACAATATGATTTTATTATTAGGGCCCAGTACCAGAAGGTGCTGAAGCCCTATAATAATCACCGCGTCTGTCCGTCCATCCGTCTGTCTGTCTGTCCGTCAACAAAATCTCGTAAACAGCATATCATACAGAATCGCTTAATATATTTTAATGATACTTGGTGTATGCCTCAGTTTAGATACGCAGATGTGCCTTTTGAAAGATTCACCATTATTCGTCCAATATTTTTCGTGAAAATGGGCTTTTTAATGCAAAAACACAATTTTTGTCAATTTTCTTGTAAACACCATATCATACAGAATCGCTTAAAATAATTTAATGAAACTTGGTTTATGCCTCAGTTATGATACGCAGATGTACCTTTTGAAGGATTCACCTTTATCGGTCCAAGATCTTGTGTGAAAATTGGCTTTTTAATGCAAAAACTCACAATTTTTGTCAATTTTCTTGTAAACACCATATCATTCAGAATCGCTTAAAATAATTTAATGAAACTTGATATATGTCTCAGCTATGATACGCAGATGTACCTTTTGAAGGATTCACGTTTATAATTTTGGGTATGGCCTTTTTAATGCAAAAACACAATTTTTGTCAATTTTCTCGTAAACACCATATCATACAGAATCGCTTAAAATAATTTAATGAAACTTGGTATATGCCTCAGTTATGATACGCAGATGTGCCTTTTGAAGGATTCACCTTTATCGGTCCAAGATCTTGGGTGAAAATTGGCTTTTTAATGCAAAAACTCAAAATTTTTGTCAATTTTCTCGTAAACACCATATCATTCAGAATCACTTAAAATAATTTAATGAAACTTGATATATGTCTCGGCTATGATACACAAATTTACCTTTTGAAGGATTCACATTTATAGGTCCAAAATCTAGGGTGAAAATAGACTTTTTAATTCAAAAACTCCAGAAGGTGCGGAAGCCCTATAGTAATCACCGCGTCTGTCCGTCCGTCCACAAAATCTCGTAAACAGCATATCATACAGAATCGCTTAAGATATTTTAATGATACTTGGTCTATGCCTCAGTTTTGACACGCAGATGTGCCTTTTGAAGGATTCGCCATTATTGGTCCAATATGTTGCGTGAAAATGGGCTTTTTAATGTACGGTTTTTGTAAATTTTCTCGTAAACAGCTTATATCATACAGAACTGCTTAAGATACTTTGTTGAATCTTGTTATATGCCTCGCTTAAGATACACAGATGTGCCTTTTGAAGGATGCACCTTCATAGTCAAATGCTTTGGCCACTTGTCTCTGTGGGCACCAGCAATACTTGTGATTTTTTTTTAACTTTCTCTTTGGGCACCAGTGATACTTGTGATTTTTTAAAAACTTTAACATACTTTCACTTGATTTTTAGGGGTGTCCCTTTATCTAATGTCTGTCTCTCAAGGAAAGCCACAGGTATTGCCTGTAGTGAAATTTTTGTTGCCACCAAATTGTGAAATCATCGGTAGCGTGTAGCTTTATACCGTATCCTGCTCGACACAGACACAGAGTGATATTCACTTTGACAATGTTGCAGATGAAAGGGATTCTGTTATAGATCATATGATCACATTTCAGCTGTACCGTTCTCAAAATGAACACCTAATGATTGCAACAGCTGAGAATTTGGGAGAACAAAGGTTAAAGTAATAAAGCCATAAAAGTCTTATCAATATTAATAACATAAGAAGACAAACATTTCACTACTGCATGACCTACCGCCTCGAGCATGTCATGAAGAAAATATTTAATATAAGTAAGATATTTTTGCTGTATTCAGGAACCTGCTTAATTAACTATTTCATGCTTCTGCATGTTATGTTCTTTTTCATCTGAGCATTGAGAAACCTTAATTCTTCAGCTTTTGCTTCAATTCATTTCATTTTTTATTTGGTTTTTTTATTTTTTGTTTTTAATATTATGAAGGCTTTGAATAAAATTGCTATTTACTGCGTAGAAAAAGGTGTTTTCAGTGATTGCGGGGCCCTCTGAGTCAAACAACGTTTTCTAGTTGTTATTATTATTATTATTTGCAGGAATTGGTTCTTGGAGCTCGGACTCCGCGAGATCTATCAGCTCAAACGCCGAAAGATCTCTCGCGAAGATTGGCCGACCATTGAATTTGATACCTGTTAATCAAAATAGATTG
Source organism: Chaetoderma sp. LZ-2023a (assembly GCA_034401795.1). NCBI lineage: Eukaryota > Metazoa > Mollusca > Caudofoveata > Chaetodermatida > Chaetodermatidae > Chaetoderma > Chaetoderma sp. LZ-2023a. The sequence goes on along the minus strand of JAVVLW010001372.1, from coordinate 6,078 downwards.
GGAATTTAACATAAAATAAAAATTGATTACATAGTTATTGCTTGTCATGTGAACATATAAAATGTTATGAGTGCGTGCGTGTCTCATACAATTCTTATACCTGCATTTCCTGCATGCGCACCACCTCCGCAACATCTGCGACATCTGCAACATCAACAGGTAATTTAACATATAAGTATAATGACAAAATAAAATATAGAATACCTGGCATGTGTGCGTGTATGCGCACGCGAATGTGTGTTTGCGACATATCCAGTCTTATACCTGCGTCGTTGATGTCTGGCGCAACCGCGACATCGGCTGCAATAGCCTCTGCAACATCTGCAATATAAAATAGGAATACTGATATGAATGTGTACGTGTGCGAATGCATGTGTGCGTGCATGCGCGCGCGAATTTGTGACATATAATTTGACCAGTCTTATACCTGCGTCGTCGATGTCTGGCATATACACAACCGCGACATCGGCTATCACCTCTGGCACATCGGCTGCAATAGCCTTTGCAACATCTGCAATATAAAATAAGAATAATAATGTGAATGTGTGCTTTTGCGAATGCATGTATGCGTGCTTGCGACATAATTTGACCAGTCTTATACCTGCGTGGCATATGCACAACCGCGACGTTCCATGGTCATAGGTGTGAAAATAATACGAGACAGTGAACGATGCCTTGTATTGCGTTTATATACACATAAATATGAATAGACGTCTCTTTTACCTGGTGTGCTTGATGCTATTTAATCATTTTACATTCTGAAGTAAATGTATGCTGTTCCATAGCAATATCACACACACTTTGGACATTGAAAATGCGGAGCAAGGTTCCCTAAATATAACTTGGGGGAACACACGTGCCTATGAAAAGAAACCACAAAATCTATATCTATGTCATAAACCGGAACCGGAATCAAAGATTCTCATGACCAGAAACCACGCTTTCTCAGTCGCAAGGTATATGGAATTTAGCCTAGTTCATTTTCTGTTGATTTTTCCTATTTTACACGTAGATACATGTTATCCATGTATGCTCACTGCGAATGCACGAAGCCATCGTTCACTGCTTTCGCTATAAATATATAGATCTATTGTAATATATTGATTAGGCTTAAGGGACACAATAGCACTGAGGTGTCTCGATACTGTGTAGTAGGTTCTAAATCATTTAAGTATTCAAAATAATAAAGTTAAGTACTAGCAATGGGCCTTACAGATTCCTCCTATCCAGTTCAACAACCGACATCATACATGCCGCCATCCGCCACACTATATACAATAATAGTGTAGTGGATGGGAATATATAAGATGCCAATTGCCGGACCAGACAGGCGTCCCTGTGCAATGAGAGTATTCTTCATATCATGGAAGTGTTTATTGTCAATTATCATTGATGTGGTTCTGCTAATTCTGGCTGGCACCTACAAGTATACTCATCATCACCTGAATGATTGACATTACTGGGACTAGTGTAAATGCATGGTTAGCTTGTAAAATAAATGTTTTACAAATTCTGGCTGTGTAGAGCAGATATTATAGTTTTTTTTAGCTCACCTGGCCTAAAAGGCCAAGTGAGCTTATGCCATGGCGACCATCTGTCGCCGGTCCGTCAACTTTTCCTTTAAACGACTTCTCAAGAACCACTGGGCTGATTTCAATTATGTTTTGGCAGGAAGCATCCTTAGGCCATAGGGATCCAAATTTGTTCAAACGAAGCCAATCGGACAATTTGGTTGGCGACCGTCTTGGATTTTGTCTGATTTTAGGAAACGTCTTTAAAAATCTTTTCCGAAACCACTTGGGGGATTGATGCAAGCCTCATGAAATATGATCTAGGGCAAGAGCTGAACCAAGTTTGTTCAAGGAAACTTGATTGGTTAAATGGTTCGGTGGCCATCTTGGTTGACTTAATTTTAGTGAAAAGGACTTCTCCAGAACCTCTGAAGGGATTGGGTCGAAATTGTGCAGATATGGTTATGGATTAAGGGCCATTAAAGTTTGTTCAAGGTAAGTTGATCCGTCAAAAAACCTGGCCACCGTGGGCCAATCAATATATAGCGTGTTGGTGGCCATATTGGATTTTTTTTATTTGATGGATTTTGAGGCTGAAATTGGTTTTATATATGATTTTGCACATTTTCCCGCCAAAGGCGCCTATACTAAAGCAATGGGAAATTTAAAATGTCTTCTGGAGAACAACTAAGCCGATTTCAATTATATTTGGCAAGAAGCATCCTTAGGGCATAGTGATCCAAGTTTGTTCAAATGGAGCTGATCGGCCAATTTGGCTGGTGGCCATCTTGGATTTCGGCTGATTTTTAGGAAACGTCTTTAAAAATCTCCGAAACTGCCTGGGGAAGCGATTCAAAACTCATGAAACCTCATCTAGGGAAAGACATAAGACAAGTTTGTTCAAGAAGACTTAATTGACCGAATGCTTCGGTAACCATCTTGGATGACCTAGTTTTCCCGAAAATGACTTCTCCAGAATCGTTGAAGGGATCAAGTCGAAATTTGGGAGACATGAATAGGGACTAAGGGTCATTAAAGTTTATTCAAGAGAAGTTGATCCGTCAAAAACATGGCTGCCATGGGCCAATCAAAATGTAGTGTTTGGCGGCCATATTGGATTTTGTTATTTGATTGATTTTGAGGCCAAAATTGGTTCTATGTGTTTTTGGGTATTCTGAGCTCAAATTTACCATTTTCAAAATTGTCAGCTAAATGGTTTGGTGGCCATCTTGGATTATTTTCCCGGCAAAGGCGCCCATACTAAAGCAATGGGAACATTAAAATGTCTTCTTGTCGAGAACTACTCGGCCGATTTCAATTATATTTAGCAGGAAGCATCCTTAGGGTATAGGGATCCAAGTTTGTTCGAATGAAGGCGATCGGCCAATTGGGCTGGTGGTCATCTTGGATTGCGACCGATTTTTAGAAATGTCTAAAAATCTAATCCAAAACCGTTTGAGGGATCGATTCATAACTCATGAAATATCATTTATGGCAAGAGCTGAACCAAATTTGTACAAGAGAACTTGATTGACCAAACAGTTCGGCAGCCATCTTGGATGACCTATTTTTTACGAAAGCAACTCCAGAACCGCTGAAGGGATCAGGCCGAAGTTTGAGACATATGATTATGGAATAAGGGCCATTAAAGTTTATTCAAAGGAAGTTGATCTGTAAAAAAACATGGCCGCCGTTGGTCAATCAAAATATAGCGTGTTTGGCAGCCATGTTTGATTTTTTATTTTGTTTGGATTTTGAGGCTGACTGAAAATGGTTTATATGTTTTTGTGTATTCTGATCTCAAATTTTCAATTTTCAAAACTGTCGGATAAATGGGTTGCCGGCCATCTTGGATGATTTATCCTCAAAAGTCTCCCATACTAAAGCAATCGGAAATTTAAAATGTCTTCTCGAGACCTATGGGGCTGATTTCAATTATACGTGGCAGGAAACATCCTTAGGGAATGGAGATTTAAGTTTCTTGGAACGAAGTCGATCAGCCAGTTTTACAGGTGGCCATCACGGATTTTGTTCGATTTTTATACGCCTGCGCAAAGCGGGGTCGTATTATGTGATGGCGCTCGCCGTGCGTCCATCCGTCCATCTGATTCTTATCCGGAGGAGATCTTGAAGAGTTTTGAACCTACACTCACAAATTTTTTTCAGCAGATATATTACCTATAGACGAAGTGTCATGATTTCGATTCTGCAAAATCCTCCCATATTCGCTAGAGTTATCTCCCTTGAAAGCTTAAAATTTGTCAAAATTTTCTTGTCCGGGACATATCTCGAGGAGTTTTGAACCTACACTCACAATTTTTTTTTAGATGTGTTATGGATAGGCAGTGTCATGATTGCGGTTCGGCAAGATCTGCCCATATTCGCCAGAGTTATCTCCCTTGAAAGATTAAAATTGTCTTGTCCAGGCCAAATGTTGAAGAGTTTTGAACCCACACTCACAAATCTTTTTTCAAAAGATGTGGTACATATAGCTGAAGTGTCATGATTTTGTTTTGGCATGGTCCGCCGATGTTCGCGGGAGTCATGATCCAAATCTCGAAGCGTTTTGAACCCACACTCATAAATTTTTTTTCAAAAGATGTGTTACGTATAGCCGAAGTGTCATGATTTTGTTTTGGCATGATCCGCCCATATTCGCGGGAGTCATGATTTCATTTCGGTAAAATCCTCATATATTCGTAGGAGGTATCTCCCTTAAAATTTGTCCAAATTTTCTTTTCCTGGCCAGATCTCGAAGAGTTTTGAACCTACACTCGCAATTTTTTTTTCGGCAGATGTGTTGGGTATAGACGAAGTCTCATGATTTCCTTTCGACAAAATCCTTGCATATTCGTAAGAGTTATCTCCCTTGAAAGATTAAAATTCATCAAAATTATCTTGTCCGTGCCAGATCTTGAACACTTGAACCTATACATTTACAACTTTTTTTTAGGCATTTGTCAAAGTTTTGTTGTTTTCATTGGATCTAATATGGATAGATGAAGGGCAAAATCTGTCCATATTTGCCAAAGTTGTCTTTCTTGAAAGATTAAAATTTGTCAGCATTTTCTTGTCCGGTCCAGATTTCAAACAGTTTTGAACCTACACTCACAATTTTTTATTCATCAGATGTTTTATGGATAGATGAAGTGTCATAATTTTGTTTCAGCAAAATATACCCATATTTGCCAGAGTTATCTTCCTTGAAAGATAAAAATTCATCAAAATTGTCTTGTAATTGTAATGATGAATGCAGCTGTAAAAGACTTTCAAGATTTTTAGTGATGTCTTTGCAGTGAATTCCAAATGTGTACCTAATAGAAATCCCCCCCTTTCTTAGAGAATTATCAAAGACAAACTTCACATAATTTAGCATTCCTCAAACAAGTATGCCTGCGGGCGTATGTTGAGTTTCACTAAAACTCTTGTTAGAAATGTCTTTAATAATCTTCGCCGAAACTGTTTGAGCGATTGATTCAAAACTCATAAAATAGCATTTAGGGCACTAGCTGAACCAAGTTTGTTCAAGAGAATTTGATTTGCCAAATGGTGGGGCGGCCATCTTGGATGGCCTGGTTTTCATGAAAGCAACTTCATCTCCGGCGCCACTGAACAGATTGGGCCGAAATTTGGGAGATATGATATTGATGACTAAGGACCATTAAAGTTTGTTCAAGAGAATTTGATACATAAAAAAACGTAGCCTCTGTTTTCTAGAACAAGTCTGCTCAACTCAGTAGAGTTCTGCTTATTGTTAATGACCATTCTAGTTGAGATGCCTATAGTCTAGGTGAGTGATACAGGTCCCTTGGGCCTCTTGTTCCAAGGTTCAATTTCAGCATTTATTGACAGTAAAACACTACCAAATGACCTCTGTCAGGATAGCTGCAGACAGACTGTTAGATGCAACATGTTTATTTCAATAGGTACCGTACAATTCTGTAGATATTGCACACTTCTTTGTTCAAATTGCATGTTGTAAATAGCTACTGCGCACTATATACAAGGATAAATATTTGCCACACTTTTTCCCTCAAAATCTTTCGTCTGAATCGCAAAATTCAGAGCTGAAAATTTGATTTTATGGATCGGGAATCAGTCGGGAATAACGATCGCATTCTATCATGGCTATAGTGGTACTACCTCAACTGGATCGTTCAAATGATTTACTACTGTCCAAATATTGTGTTATACCTTTATTAAATACCATATTGTGTTGTAAAATGATCAAATAAAACATCATTCAACTTTTTTTTACAACACCATTGTTTCCTGTAATTTGTTCTAATTTATTCATAGTTGGACATAGAGATGTTTAAATTCAATAGATTGCTATCCAGACACGGCCATAAATGAGTTGAAATAAGTACGATATAGCAGATGTTTTACAAGGCAATCTAGCATTTATTATATCTATTTAAATGGACGTTACTCTTGTCTTCCCAAGTTGGACATAGAGATGTTTAAAATCCGTAGATTGCTACCCAGATATGGAAATAAATACGTTAAAAAAGAATGATAGAGCCGATGTTTTCCAAGGTGATCTAGCATTTACATAGACATAGAA